>VRYO01001717.1:10943619-10965127 GCA_009812075.1 Sialia sialis | reverse complement strand
ATGGACAGAGCCCTGCTCAGCCTGGGATGGAGGGAGGGACAGAGCCCTGCTCAGCCCTGGCTCTGTCCCACCTGGGCTGTGCCACTGGGATGCAGGAGCTGCCTGCATGCCCAGGACTCTGCACTCAGGGGTCTTATCCTCAGCTTCCATCACCCCCTGCCTAAGGGACTGAGGGAAATGATTAGGAGGAAAATAGTGCTATAAAAGAAGTCACGACAGCCCATACACTCGTGGCAACTGAAGGGTGTGTGGGTTTGATTTCTCTGCTCTGTATGAAACAAAATTTGCCCAGGTGCCCCTTTGCCCATTATAGGTAATGGCTCCTTCTTGCTGGCTCCTGTAGCAATGCTTCTCAGTTTGTTGCCTGTCTCAAGAGTAACCATGACAAAAGCTAGACACAGGCAATCAACAACCAGAAACAAAGCAAAACAAGACAGCTTTCCTTTTCAGCAAAATAAAAACACAGATTGTTTTTCAGCTTACTCTTGGGCTCTTCTTTTTATAAAGTGATCATAAGTTTAAAGACAGGGGAAAATTGCCCACAAATCCAATAAAATTTAGAATACGCAGCTACCAGCAATACCAGGGGATTTCCAACCAATATATTAGCCAACAAATCAATAACAAGAGTAAATCCTTCTGCACTGAGGGCAATCAAATGCTCACTAACAGGTACCATCACCTATATTAATATAATCCCCCATGTGTCAAAGTTAATACCAAAGGAAGCTTACGCTTCACATGTGATAAGCTGAAGGATATTTCTTAATAATGGTTTAAATAAAAGGAAATTGCATGGAGATTTTGCACTAAATGATCCTGAACTGAGTCACTCTGCTGGAGTTTCTTCTTTCTGGAGATGCCATGTTTGCTTATCCCAGAGAACATCCTGGTCCATCAGGACTATTATGCTAAGACTGAAATGAATTCACAATGCTTTTAATCTAAGGGCTTTCTAAAAGTGACTTCAGTATCATGAAGTTTACAAATACAGTTTTTTCCTGACCTGTGAAGGTCAGGAAACACATTGTAGTGTTTATTTCAAACTTACTAACTACCTATGTAACATTCCAGCTAAGAATTTAATACTGGTATGTCAACCAAATGCTTACTGGTATCATTACTAATTTCTCATCTGGACTGTGATTACATAAGTATATAGTAGGAATTTAAATCTTTTAATCTGAAAGATCCTACAGGGGTATTTTATGATTTTGTTTTAGGGGAAGAGGTATTTGTTGATTATTTATATCTGTGCATAGTCCAACTCCAGAGTCTGGCCAGTCTATCTGTTTCTCCCAGTCAAGTTATCTTCAGGATGTTCCTTTCTCCTAGGCTGTTCTTGTGTGAAAGTGCACATAACAAATAAATTATATAAAAGCAGATAAAGTAACCCTGAATAGTCCCTGCTGACACAAATCATTTAGAGGTAGGTAGGTGAGTTTGGCTTTATCTTGTATGATTTTTTTTTTTTTTTTAGCAGATAAGGACTGGCTTGGAGGCCTTACCTTTTCAGAAGGAGCAGTGTTGCAGTTAAGCCATTTACTGGCTTTCTGCAAATTCAATTGCAGAGTTACTACAGGTCCTGGGAAAGCATGCTTGATTTCTCCTTTTTTTACTGTTCCATACTCAAAAAAGATAATCTCTGTTGCTCAGCAAAATGCACAACAATGCATTTTTGAGCTGGGGTAGGCTCTATAAGTTAATGGTAACAAGTGACATTCATCCTGCATATTCCACATCACCCAATCTGAATTCAGAAGCCTACAAAAGAACATTCAGGATTTTGCAGAGGCATGTGCAAAGCTGGCTATGTGCAAACTGATTTAATAAGCTAAGTGACAGAAAGCACTGAAACATGAGACATTGCAGTTTGCCAGGAGAAGCAGCATTCTGTGCCTAACTAGGTGTTATTGTTATGGTGGTAATGAGCAAGATCAGTATTTTGTAATTAACAGAAGGGAATTTCAGATGACAGACTGATGAGTCAGAAGTTCAAAGAGTAGGTGTTTAAAGGATATTTATGATATAAAGCAGTAACAAGCTGCCTTTCACAAAATGGTTCACACCTAAATAATGGCACTCTAAAAACTGGTGCAGGGCAGATGTTTTTTAACTAAGCAATGCATTAACAAATTGAAAGGTGTTTCTCAGATACAGTCAGAAAAAGGGTAATGAAAAAACTGCTCCTTTGCAGTAACGCCTCTCTAGACAGAAATAAATGAATTGCCGAATACAAAAGAAATAAGATGGGGTTTTACACATATATTAGTGAGGCTGAGTAGTTTAAGAGAGAAAATCTACTATTTAAGGAAGAAGGCAAAAAAAGAGATCATGCTGATTCTAAACTGAATGTACTCATATGTGGATTTCTAGCACCGAGGAGAGAAAGCAAAATGGCTTTAAAAAAAAAAGAAATTATGAACAGTCTGCATCTGATTGCAAAAACACATACATCCATCAACATGCTTCAGGTGAATACTTACACTGCTCTTCACATTGTCACAAATCCGATGCCCAGGTGATGGAAAAGTACATCCCAAAGATGCCCAGTGCATGGAAAATCTTAATATAGGACCATTAGCGCTTCTGTGTGAACTACATTGCAGTGTTCATGCTAATTACTTTATATGATTAACCACAGAAATCTTTTGAGCATATATGCCTCTGTCAAAAAATATGAGCAGTCTTTTCTGCATCATTAGGATTCACATACTTAAAATTAGCCATGTGAGTATTTATTTTTTCTTTGCAGGTTAGGGCTTTTGCAGAACTAATGAAACACCAGATGGCTGCATGGCACTGAACTTCAGAAGATTAATAAAGAGTAATCGTGGAAATGATCATCTGGTAAACCATATTACATTCCCTAGGAAAATAACAGAAGCGAGGTTTTTGGGGTTTTTTTAAAGGGAAATAAGCAGCTGACAGCAGAAACATGAGCAATAAACAGCAATGAATGAAATTATGATCCCAGACATACGTGTTGGAGCACAGGCTGACTACAGTGGGGGGTCACAAATTTGTAACCCTGAGCAATTTTGGATCTTGTATCCAGTATCAGTAGACAACAGACGCAATGCCTCAGAAATGGTACTTGAAAAATTAAACCCAGTTGGGTTAGAAATGAGCACTGGCAATGGATTTTAAATTGGCTGACAAGCTATAAAAGAAGGGAAATGATAGATGATGAGACACTGAGCTTAGGGAAAAAAGCCCAAGAAGCAATGCTAATGTTAAACACAGAACAATTTGACTGATGGGGAACATCTATGAGAATCATGTACTGCAGCTGAACATTGACCAAGGGTGGCACAGTAACTAGAACTGTGTTGGGAGAGGAGCTTCAGAGAGTGAGCTCAGACAATAAGGCAATATAGAAAGTAGAAATAATGGGACATTACTAAAACAGATGAGAATAAAGGAAAGTGTCTTGACTAGAAGCCATTTTTAATTAGGAATGGTCTCCTGTAGGAAAAGTTGCCTGATCTATGACTGGGTTTACATTTTTTGGATGCCAAGAAACTTTGTGGACCAGCTCCACTTTTAGATGGGGAAGCTGAGGCAGAGAAGCCTCATTTCCTGCTATGACAGCACATTTACATTTATTGGCTGCTTTTTGTATATGTAGTATTAAATTTATCTCTGTTCTAGAATTATTAGTCCTTCATCTATGCACTTCTGTTATGTTACTGCCATGTGAGCAAGTGAAGAAATTTAGTTTTGTGCAGTCCATCACCCATGTACTCCCATGTGACCATCCACTGTTTTCTGTCTTCCTGTGGAAAAACCAAGGCTGGCTGCAGTGCAAAGGGGCCATCTGTATCCACAAAGAAGCAGGATTAAATTCTGTAATGCAGATCAAACAGAGAATGAGTTTGCATTGATTAGTCAAGTGCCCATGTCCTCCACACCCTGTCTCCTATTTGTCATGTTATTATGGTTTTGGCTTAAAACCACAAGTGCTTAAAGAAGAAGCTCTTTTTAAGCCTTAGATAAAACATCAATGTACAATTTTGTATGGCAAAGAGCTGCGGTGAGATAGCCTTGGTTTCTGATGTTCCCATTCCATGATCTGGCAGGGCCTCCATAAACTGAGAACTTTTCCAAATCTGCAAGGCAGCTGTGATTCAAGCCTACACGTGCTGTCAAGGTGACAGGTGTCTCGTGAAACCAGGAGTCACAACAACTTCTACAATTTAAAAATCTGTGGTAAAAACAAATCAATAAACTGATGGAAGTTATTTCTAAGAAGGAAGAAAGGAAAAGTACATAGGTGAAGATTTCACACTGTAGGTTAGTAAAAAACTACAAAGCAGCCTCTAGCCATTTTCTATCCCCGACTGCACTTCCTCAATTCTAACTCACACTGAAACCTATTTATTGATTCCTACATTTTTCTATTCCACAACAATAAAAAATGTTCATTCAGATTTAAAATAAGAACAATAAAGCAACAGATTACACCTCCCACTCTAATGCTAAATAGATGTCTTATCCTACCATATTTCAAAAAGTAATTTCAGTGTCCAAGTAATCAAAAAAGTTACAGGAAGAACAGAGTAGATTTGAAAAATTATTTTAACTGGCCAAAAGTAAAATTCTTTTAATTGAGCATAAAAATTGAATATTTAAGCTTTTTCTCATTGCATGGCCATGCTCTCAGCATGTATCTATTATTATTACCAGCTGGTATTTTAGTTTTAGGAGAGGAGTAATACTGTCAGGAAAACTAATTTTTCAGGTTCCGAATCTAAATGCAAACAGACCTAAATAACCTGCATGTCTGAAAACCCTAATATTTTGCCTGTCTTTGGAAGGCTGAACATTTTGCTGGACAGAAGTTACAATCTATTTCCCATTTTCGATGTATCCTTATAACTTTTCACAGCTGCACTATTTTTAAAGCAGAACATTTGGGTGATTTGCTCTCAAAATCATTACAAACATCAGCTACTACTAAAAAAGCTTTATTCACCAACAGTTTGCAGAAGCAATGCAAACTTCTGAAAGCCTAACTGGATAAAGGTCTTGGATCACCAAACTCAGCCCAATCTATCTTCATCACTCAGGTTTTTACTCTATTGTTGCTTTGCTACTTGACTGGGCAGAATGTGGGCCGAGGTCAGATAATAATTTCTTGCCAGAGGAAGGTTCCTTGGGAGGGGATGTCCTTTTTCTGCAGGGCCATCAGTGCAGGGACACCTCCTGCAAGTCCAGAGGAGCCAGCCTGGGTTTCAAAACAGCCACATGAAACTCTCACACCAAGCAAGCTCAGATTTTCTCACCTGACATACACCATACAGCACAGAAAGCCATTTCTGCTGGCTGAGAGGTGTGCCTGTGCTGCACCCACTAACAAAGTATTTTTTCCTTGCAGTTTCATTCATTCTAAAGCACCTCTAATATGTATTTTTCATTCAGCCCTCCTATTGTTCTATACTTGTTTTACTCCCTGCTGCTTTTTAATGGATTTATTTCAGTTACTCAGAGGCTGCTGCTGTACATGAAGTCAGGAAGGAGCTCTCCAAGAATCCAACCCCACAAGCTGACTGTGTTATGCACCTCAGTTTCCCAAGGAGCCTGTCTATGAACCTTCTGAATTGAAGATGACTTTTCTCAACAGTTCTGTCCTGTAGTGGAAATCAATCACTCATCTTAAGGGTCTGCTTGGACATCTGGGATGCCAAAGACAGAGTCCCTGACCTCTGTTTACAGGGACTACCTGAGACAAAGGCAGGTAGAGCAGCCTCCAGCCTGCTGTGTACCAGATCCCAGCATGATGTGCAGTAATGACCTGTCAGGGAAGCAGCCTGTATACCACCACACTGTGAAATATCCTGAGGGACTCACTGGATGAATTCAGAATGCCCTCAGGCAAGAATGAAATCACACATCATTTAAATATTGTTTCATCCTTTTCTTTTAGGCTGTCTTATCCCGTTCTTTGGTCTGTTTAAATCTATATCTCTAAAAATTTTCAAAATAAAGTGAAAGCCCTAAAAGGATGATCCCAACCTTCCCACAAAAGTGCTGTGTCTTGGAGGTTGCTGATTTGTTCACACACAAATCCCTTTTATCTCAATAGGGGTTTGAAAAGGCAGACAGAAAGAATGTTTTCTTTTGCTAACCATTATCTGATCATTTTAAACAGGAATTGATTGCTTTGTTTTATCACCTCCAAAATTTGGCAGCCATTTTCAAGGAGTGCTTATTGATGGGGAAGCAACTTGCAAACAGTCTTGGAGAAGAAAGGAAATTTAATTTCATGGCCTTGGCGCACAACATAAAACCAGTGAAATCTCCACTGGAGGTAACAATAAGCCCCGAGTCATTTATTTGCCGATGCCTTTGTGTGCTGGATTTTTGTCTGTATTTTTTTTTCTTTCATCTCTGCCATTGTAGTGGTCTTGCATCTTTTTTTTTTCCCCTGCAGTAATGATGTTGTTCCCAACAATTGCCAAGGTTTTGCTGAGGATCTCTGTGGCTCTGCCCTCCTGCCAGCTCGATCCAGCTCAGCATAGCCTGCTGAGGGTTCTGCCCTGCCCCTGCTTCATCCTGGACTCTTGTCCAGCTCTGGGGCCATAGGAGTGCTGAAGGTTGTCAAGATTATATGGTTTGTCCAGGTCACACAAGAAGGGGGAAACCAGATTTCCTTACTCATGGTGAAATGTAGTAAAAAATATCTGCTCTTGGAAATTGTTTGTAGTTATACTATGTCTTGGATTACAGTACAGGATGTGATAAAAGGTATCTATTCTATCACCATCTGTTGAGGGTGGGGGAAGTGATCATTATCTCCATGGGAGGTATTCTGCTAATGGGCCATCCATTGAAACCAGGTGGGGCAGTGTTCTTCATCTTTTCACAACCCATTCTTCCTTCAGGGGGGTATCTTCTGCTAATGGCCCATTGAGTCCCACTGTAGAATTGATAAGATTACTTCATCCCATTGGAAGTTGCCCCAGCCAGGGGGAAGAGCCCAACGTTTCTTACCAAGATAAAACCAGGTGTTTTGGGACTGCAAAGCAGCCCTTGTTCCCCTGGACTCCAGAGGAAAACCGGACTTTTCCACATCATCACTGGATCTTCAGAAGGAAACTGCACCTTCTACAGGAGCGCTGCTTCAACTAAACCACATCTGTCACTGCAGGAGGACTTGAGTCACCATCTAATCAGACTTCTACCAGCACCCTGCCTGACAGGGTGTCAGGTTGTATTCTGAATTTGTCAGTGTTTGGGGTTAGTTTCTTTGTAGTATTGTATTTCTACTTCCATTTTCTTAATAAAGAACTATTATTCCTAACTCCCTTATCTTTGCCTGAGAGCCCCTTGATTTCAAAATTATAATAATTTGGAGGGAGGGGGGTTTATATTCTCCATTTCAAGAGAGGTTCCTGCCTTTCTCAGCAGACACCTTCTTTCAAATTGGACATACTAGGAAGGGATTTCCATCTTCTGAACATCATTGTAATTTCTAGAATTGTAAATTATTGTCCAGAAGAAAGTCTTTTCCTTGTGTGCTGAACCCCTGCTAAAAAGGAGGGCTTAAATATACTCAAAGAAGCATCATAAATAGCCTAAAAAAATACCTCTGCATAGGAAAGCCCAATAAATGACTCACAGAGACATGAGTCAGATAGAAAAAATACATTCCAGGTATCTGTAAAGGCCTGCATGCAGGGCCTAAAATAGTGTGAATTTCCATGGGCTATGAAGTAGAAGTGTAGGCATACACTTCATTTTGTCAGCAAGCTCTCACTGATAAATAACAGCAATTCAGAAGCTTCATCTCTTGGAGCTATACATTGTACTACTCACTTGAGAAGTAAAAACCAGCAGCACAGACAAGAGCTACCTCGACCAGAAAACTTGCACTCTTTTTTTCCCTTCAACATTAGAGAGAGTGCATCATTAAAAAGCAGAATTGCCAGTCCCTCTACTGAGAGCTGCAACAGAATGGCTACACAGGGAAACAATACTTAAGGGAAGAAAGTCAAACTACTTTGATCAAAAAATTCTGTGCCTCTTTTTCTTGAAATGAGCTTATGAGTCAAGAATACAGGGCTAGTCAAAATCAGTATTTCTTTTTTTTTTTTTTTTAATAACACAGAATAAAATCCACGTATCTTGTTGAAATATTTGGCGAGTCACTCCTGCCCTACAAGTGCATTATTACACTGTCTCGTGCTAAATACAAAGACAAACAGCTGCAGAGAGATTTTTGCCACACTTCACATATATCAAGCACAGCAGATGTAGCAGATTCCTTTTGGTAGCAGACATTCTTTCCTGTATCTGAATTGTCTCTTAGGTAGATAAATGAAGATGGGATTATGTCTTTGCTGGAGCAGCAGGTGAATGAATCACAAAAAAGCCTCAGTCAGTCTGTGGATAAAACAGAATCATTTTCCAGGCTTTGTGTCTAAATAAAGAGCTGCAGAGAAATGGCCTGATTTTAGAAAGGAAAGGAACTGGTGAAAGAATGCTTTTTTTTTTTAAAAAAGAGAGGAATCTTAATTTATTGATTGACTGCCTAATTTAACTTTTGATAAGTGCTCATCACTATTCTTGACTATTCACATAAGCAAGCAAAAGTGTGGTTGTGAAGGGGGTAAAGATGACAGTTCTGTTCCATAATGTATTCAGCCAAGGTGCCCTTGTTCATGTATTATACACATGGGCATTTTTAATATGCAGGTTGCAGCTATTTAAAACCTTGCTAATGCTTCATGGAAAAAACTGAATCAGTCTACTGAGATTTCACCTATACAGCATGTCTTTTTTTCCCTCTCACTATTTTATAACCAGAAGCTTTTGCATTAATGCTGAATCTTACTGAACAGTGTTTCTGATTTTGTTCTGAGGCGCTTGGTTGAAGTTACAGCCCTCACTGGTATGTCTTGGTGTTTGCTGTGATGACATTAACTGGTTCCTGTTTCCAGAAAGAGCTTCTAGCCTTTCTGAAAGCGGCAATAAAATCCTGCTCTCTCTCAGGCTGAGCAGTGTGGTTGTTAAGAACTGTGGGTTTATCTCACCCTAAACAGGATTTAAATCCTTCAGATTTGTATTACTGTTGTATTCACACAGAGTGTTTCTAAAATGAACATGAAATCAGTAGCTGACCTGCCCGTCACAGTATTATTTAATCAGAAAGGAATTTTTTTTTCTTGCTGTTTTAAGCCACATTGCATCCAATTTTTGAAAACAAGAGTATTCTGATCTGGACAGTTTGATAAACACATGAATTCTCTATTCAATTTATCTGAACCATTTTCAAGACAACAGATAGTTCCTTATTGATTCTGTTTGGCAAGGTAATTAAAGAATGCTAATACCAAAAATTTCCCAACTCTTCAAGATTGTTAATATTGTATTCCCTTTCAGGAAACTACTCACATGGAGAAATAAAGACAATAGTTAATATTAAGGGCATCACACAGCTGAAGAATAACTGTCACGGGTACTGCAATGGTTCTCATCCAGCTGCACAGACAAAATGTACCTCAGCTCTTAACTGAAAGAGCTCTGGCTCATCACCATATGGATTGTGCTGGTATCAGAATTCCTTTGCCTCTTTGACTACATGTAGGTACTGTAATACCCACAAGAAATAAGATACCATGAGCCATCCTCAATTATAGGTCAGATAGTCACTGTTTGTTTGAAGAGTGGTGATCTTCTGTTATTCAAAGTCTTACTTATCTCTGCTTGCCCTCTGCTTGAGTGTCCTAAAAATAAATGCATTCAAAGTCTTTCATGACCCTTGCCAGACTTTTCCTTTTAGGACAGTAACTTGAATCCAGCACAGGTCAGCAGAAAGAAGCTGGAATTATCCTCCTAAATAGACAGTTGTTTGTAGCAGCTGGAAAAAGGAGGTCACAGGGCTTGCTCAGCTTCTCAGGCTACTGCTGCTCTTGCCACAAGTGACCATTACCAATTAACAGATTTACTGGACATCTCAGCAGAAAGGGAATTCAAGGGTGACTGAGAATTGTCATTCCCCTACCCTAGACAAGAGTTGTTTGTTCTCCTGTTGCCAAGCAAAAACATAGTGAATGTAGATAGTTCTTAAGGAAACATGCTGTTTACATGGAAGTTGTGAATAACATTACATCTTAACACACAGAAACGACGATATGTGCTAATATTCCATTAGCATTGCTATTACTGAGGTATTAAACATGAAAGAGCTAAGGCTTTTCACTGGCAAGACTTCTTGAAGTGCTACCATAAAATACTTTTCATAAATGTGTTCACATGCACACATATCAAACACCTCTGTGCAGTCCATCCTTATTGCATTTGCCTTGTTGCACTGCATTGGCTTGATTCTACACTAGTGAAGCCTATGGAATTCTTTTTTCTCTCAGCAGCAGGTAGGAATCAGCCTCAGTTGACATTTCCTTCCAGAATAATAAAATCTGAGGCAGTTATCTATTTTTTTACATTATTTGAATCACCTGTGGGTAGAGTTCACACGCTGACACAGGTAATACCAACCATAATATGCTTCAACTCAGCCAGATGTCCTTGGGCCTAGAAAAATTTGTCAACCAAATGTTTAGATGCTTCTAATAATGCAGTTGAGCATAAAAAATGAATTCTATTTTTATTCAAGGTAAACATGTTAAATAATGTACTTTCAGTTCTAATGCTTCTCAATGCTGGTTGAAGTTCCATTTTTTCTCCTGCGAAATGCTATAGGACTATAAGCAGAACATATGCTCAGCCTTTTTGTTTCTGTCACAAAAATTACTTTTGTTAATTATCAGTTTTCTTGGCAGGCTCAGCAAAATGTCCAGGAAGATATTTTCAAGAGCCATCAGATTTTCACACTACATGCTTTTTAGACTATAAACAGCATACACGGCCTGCCCAAAAAATAGGGCTTCCCACCCCACTGCTGCAAATGCACATATTGCCACTGAATTAAATTGTAAATATCAGAAATGTACATGACATGGAGATATGTGATAGTTACAATATGGAATAGAAAGCCAAGAGGGGGGATCCCATTCCTGATTTCATTGCTTAACTCTCCCATGGATTTGAGAAAATAGCTGATCTGTCCTGCCAGCTATAATCTAGAGATAATAGTAATATTCATACAAAATGCTTTGAAATCTTCCTGATAAAAATGCTAAGCAATGTAAATACCTTTAAACACATTCTGGTTTTTTTTCCCTTTCACATATTTCCTGGGGTTTGGTGCATTCCTAAAATAGCAGCAAGTCAGCAGATGTAGCACAGTTTTCCAGGACAAGGGACCTACACAAGCCACACATTTCAGGTGACATAATGAGCACTGGAGGTTTTTTTGTGCAGAACCTACTTTTGGGTCACTAAAATCAGGCACTCTCACAACTGGCCTGAGGAAGGACCTACAGGTGCCACAAGCATTGATAAACTGGGCTGAGGTTTGGTTGAAAAGGCACGAGATGGCCTGGTCCTGTCCAAAGCAGCAGGAGGGGTGGCCTCTGTCCTGAAAAAGAACCTGGAGAGAAGCAGCCAGGACACAGCTTGCTCTACAGCCACGGTTATCACTGCAGCTGAGATATGTTGTGCACAGGAGTATTTGTTTGGAGCAGAATTAGTGGAGTCTGTCTTCTAAAATACAGATACTACCAGGTTGGAAACAGGCCAGCAAAATAACACGCACTAAAGCTTCTCACATGACAGAAGATTTTCTTCACTCTTCTGAGTGACTTTGCTAAGAAATCAATTCCTACCACCCATTCATCTGACAAGCCAATGTCTCACACCAAGCACAAGACTTTCAGAGAAGCAACTTCATGCTGTGCTGTACTCCATCCTATGAAAAAGCTGAAGGAACACCTACTGCAGGTTCCTCTTCAATCTCTTTTATTATAATGCACCAAAAGAAAGAGACACTATCACAGTGCTGCTGCTCAGCATGCAGACTCATGTAGTCTCAAAGCACTCTTCTTATCTGCCCTGATATACAAGTGTTATTTTCTGTCTTCTACCCAGATTGTAAATTTCCTATGGTATTAACTAAATGGAAAAGTGAGACAATGCCCATATCTCTGGGGTGTTATAATGTTTGAATAGTAATTATGCTAATAGTATCTTTCCAAGGAAAAAAATGGGACTGGCAGGCAAAGACCAATGGAGTTAGAAGAACAAATATTGCAATGATACTTTAAAATGACACTGATGTTCTGCCAAGGCAATGTTAGCAAAATCAAAAGGAAACTTAATGCTACTCTAGTGAGTAAGGCAGAAAGGAGGAAAGCAGAGAATAAAACCTTGACCTGGAAACAAGGAAACATTTTCTCAGCTTGGCCATTGCAAATAAAGTATTGGAAAGTGAAAAGAAAGGCATCATGACTAATCCACAGGAGTTCATGTAGCAAATCCCTATTTTACTTTGGTTGAATTGCAAAGAGGAATCCGAACACCAAAGGGGAAAAATCCCACCATATTGAAAATGCCACGTATTTTAAAAATTCTTTTGTGACATGTAGCTACTGGATATGGAGTTTTAAATAGTTGTGATATTAGTGATAATTTTGTGGCATGGGATGCATTATTGATCCTGAAATTTCAGCTATTTTCACTGATGGTACTCCACAAGGAGAGAAGAGCTGATCTGCAATGTTCACTGAAGGACTGTGACTTAAGTCTGCACTTCCCATCCTTTTCATCTGGGTTTCTGAGATGCTACCACTGTGAAATTCAGATCTAGATAACAGATTTATAATCTATTTTTGAAGGATGCAGGAAAGATATATAAAATGAGAACTCTTCAACCCAGTGAGCTATTTAATTTTTGAACTTTTTCTTCCTGGGAGAAATCTTAAATGGGAAAACTAGCATGGCAATAAACACTTACGCAGGGAAAGGTGAGACCCTGTTCACCATATAGCATCCCAACCTAAACTCAGCCTTTTAAATCAGTAACTGGGCTAACTCTGGCCACATTGCTGGGATATGTAAGGGTGTTTTCATTTATTGCAGCATATTTTGCCCACTTTACCTCAACTGACTTTGAGAGGAGGATTGATTTGGTCATTTGGTTAATTGAAATGCTTAAGCAAAAGTTTTTGTTTACACTGGAAGGAAGTCTTTCATAAAAAGCTTTGTCCATCTTAAAAGAGAGCTCACAAAGCAAGGGAGACGTGATGGTGGCCACTAGAGAGTGGGAAGATGAATGCAAAGTGAAGTGCTGCTTGCAAAGTGCTGCTTTGCCTGTCTCAGGAGAGCAGCTGCCAAGCACACTCAAGAAAGAAATCTGAAATCAGACATCTGTATGTGCATTGCATCCACCATGTTTGCTCTGAGGAGAGAGAACCATATGAAGCAAGACAGCAAAGGTGAAATCCAGCAAGACATCCTACTTTATTGCCATGGCAACCCCACCCTGATGAAAAGTAGAAAAACAATAAAACATATTCAGGAAAAAAAAAATCAGTGCTATCTATCAAGGGAATTGAGGAAGATGCACTTTAAGGAAGAGCTTGACATTTCCACCATTTGGTGACTCTTTGAAATAAAGGTATGGGCTGCAGTTTTTGCAAGCTGCAAAGTTAGAACATATTGTACTTGATAAATTATTTAGTTTGTTTAGCAGCTAAAGTCTGAATTATAAGTGAAAGCTGTAGTTACAGATTAGAATCTTTAATGCTGCTGTAGCCAGACAGAATACTATTATTGTGATTTTTCTTGATGTCTTCTAACATCTGTCATCCTAGACTAGATTAACACTAGAATCACCTTTCCTGCATAATACTTCCCAGAATGTGTGTATATGGGTGTGGATAAGTGTGTGCACCTTATGTAAGCTGAGTCTGAATGTCTGGGCTCCTAAACAGTTTTATGCAGTATGCCAGCTCTCTGAATTGGCTGTTGATTTCCGTGTGAATTGAAGCTGGTTTCACACAGAGCTCGTATAAGGACTGTGAACAAGGAGCCCAGCAGTGAAATATCTGTTTGTAAAGAAGGCAACACCACCACCTCCATGCCTGTATCACCAATGTACAATAATGGAGTGTGCACCACTGCCAAGGGGGCAGAGCTGGGGCAGGAGAGAGGCTCACACTGGGAACTGCTCTCACACTCCTGCTGCCTCTCTGCAGAGAGCTCCTGGAATGGCCCAACACCTTCAGTGGTACAGCCTGCCATTCCCTGCACTGAGGTATTCCTGTGCAGCACAGAAGCTGGGATCTGCACCTCCCCCAGCCTTAGGGAGTCTGATCTAGCAGTCGTGTTTGCCAAATATAATCCTTTAATTTTCATCTGCTATTTGCAAATATTGTTTCTTGTAACTAATTTACATGGGCAATGGTTATTCTAATTCTGCACAGTAATGAGAAAAGCAATAAGACTATCTTACCAAAGGGCACTTTTAAAACTAAATACATTGCTCTCTGTTTTAAATAGCTATATCTGATGGGGTTGTTTTTGTTTGTGTTAACTGTACCTAAGCCCTTACGGTGGCATCTAGAGATCCTGTTTGAGGTTATAATTCCTGTGAACAAGGTGGTAGGTATACTAAAAAAATAGAAAAAGTAGAATTTGTCCTGGAAATATGATAATTGTAAGATATGAAGGTGATAACTGATAGTAAATCACTTGATTCCCAGTTCAGGACTTGATGCAATCACCTTCCCATATCTCCATATACATCACAGATAGGGAGATCAGCATTCTTCCTTAGCTCTGCCTGCTCACACCACATGGACAGCCTTGCTCTTCAGCACCCACCCCAAGCAGTGCTGGCCCTTGGAGGAGAGAGGGGAAATCCTCCCCAGAAGCAAAGCCCTTGGCTGCCCTGCCCTGAGCTAGCACTGACAGTGGTCAACATGTTCTAGAGGATACTCCAACCACAGTCCTACAGAAAGCCAATGGAAACCATTTCGCAGGCATAAGAACACAGTTTTGAAAGGGTTACTGAAGTTTAATGCCTTAGTAACTGGAAGGCTATAAAGCTTCATCCTGTAGTAAATCTATACCCTTTTTTACTGTGAGGGGAGTCTGTACCCTTTAGTCTCTACTACATTCATCAGGAACCATGTCAGAGTTTAACACAATACTGCATTAGTGCATGATGTAAAATGGAGTTATGATGACAATAATTTATAATAAATTTGGTGTGCCTATGGCAATAACTCAGCAGCTGGTGTGTGCCACCCTATGCTCTGAAAAGCATACACAGACTTTTCTTGGAAGCAGCAGCAATTCAGAAACACATTTGCTTAACAAAGCCCACAGAGATGACATGCTGTCTGGTTCCAAAGAAAAGAATGTTTGGGCTTTTGCAGAACTACTTCATTCATGTGGGAACAAAACCTCTGCCTGGTGGTCAAGGTCATGGAGACTTGGATAATTCACTGAAAGCACAAACTGAAGTTGTTTTGGAGCAGAATTAACAACAGCTCAAACGTCCTCACTGAGGAGGTGTCAGGAATAGCTTTTTTCTTGCAGTGAGTGCAACTTTCCTGCTAATATTAATGGGAGATATGGCTTCTTACATTTCCCATCAATATTAATGAGATGCACGTGCCACTAATGCTAATGAGAAACATACATGTGTGTAATTCCTATTAATGATCATTAGATAGCCACAAGAGAACACTCATTAATGCTAATGAATGTTGCACATACATGGAATTCCCACCAGTATTAGTCTGAGATCTATGTGCATGTATTGCCCATTAGTGGTAATGAAAAATCCACATGTGTGTGGCTGAAACTCCAATGGTAATGGAATGGATGCAGGAACTCCCTAAATAATGCACTTTACCATGATGACAGGAACCTGCCCTTGGTGTTTGGGTTCTAGTTCATCTTCAGGAAATGCATTGCTTCCTGTCAGTAATCCAGTTTGTGTATTATGCTGTGTTCTAAGCACCATGCCAAATTAAGGCAAAATGCAGAGATTAATTTTCCAGGCAGTGTGAAGTCTCCGTGTCACAGATCAGAGAGCAGCAATTTCAGTGTTTATGCTGGGGTCAGTATGTGGAATGGGTGAATACATGCCTTGATTCTATGGGGTTTGATCAAAATTGTCTTTCTTGATGACAATACATCTCACCCAAGGCTGTACTCTGATCCATGGTTGTGCAGCTGTGATCTGCCTTGGGTCCTGCCAGTTATTCTTTCACTGGACCTCTGAAGTTTGTGGCAATTTATTTTACAAATTTTCTTTTGTAGTTAGTTGCTGTATGTGGAGAGGGGACCTGAATTTTACCCTTCAGTGAAAGGAGTTAGTGGAATTTACAGACTGAAAATGTCACATATGGGCTGCAGCCTTTGCTATTTCTGGGGGATCATTTGTGCAGATACTGAAATTTGCTGCATACCTTTCACATCAGCAAAAGCCCATAGATATCCAGTGAGCAGCCAGATCCCAAAGATCACAGGCAAAACACAATTCCTTGCCATATTCATTTAAAAATGTTAACAGGACACACCACACCATAACCTCAGAAAATCCCAGAGCTCCTTACCTAAGCCAGGTCCTATTATGTGCTGGTTAGCAGCATGTACAGACATCTTTGCCTTGCAAAGCCCATGTAGCTGCATGAAATAGTAGAGAATATCATCCCTACGTGGCAACACACGTATGACTTCTTGGGGAAGTACCCAGAGAAGCATGAGTTTGTCAGAACCACACCAGTGTAAAGTGCCTGCTGTTTTTTTCATCCCTGTATCTGTTTCAGGATTGTCTCATTTGTTAAGACTGGGAGGTAAGTAACTGATCAAAAGGGAGCTTGTCAGCTCAGTAAGACTTACCCGTGTAAGGAAAGGTAATTTCTTGCATTGCCACACTACTTTATGCTTAGAAAATCTAAAATGTAACACTGCTGCCTTTGTCATTGGTATGACCAGGCTAAGAATTTCTTGCTCCCCAGCACATCTCCCACAGCCTTTTTTTTTTTTTTTTTTTTTCCCTGCCTCACCCCAAGTCATGCCAGCACTCTTTATGGAACTGTGCAAAGAATTAGACAATTGAAATCAGCTGCTTTAGAGAAAGCACACAGTACCAAGATGCTGTGCTTGTCTTTAGGTTTTCTTGTGGCCAGGTGATTTGTATGACCTAATTGACCAAGGACAGTCATACCAGGATAACTGAGGGGACTAAGGACCAAAGACAAGATGAAGCAAGGTGGTTAGCACAAGAGACAAAGCCTCATCAAATTATTCTTAGGTCCAGCAGTCAGTCCTCATGACTCCTGGGGTCAGCAGAAGCCCAGCATCCTCAGGATTTTGAAGGACTAAGGCCACACCTGCATGACAATTAAGAAACAAATTAAAATCTGTGGCTTATTTTTCCTGTTAATCACTTTTTCTAGATGCTGCATCACATTCTTCAAACTACACCTGCTCTTAATTGCTTTATTGCTACCAGCCAGGAAACAAGGGCATTCCAAATCAGAAGAGCAAAGGCAAAATGAGAAGAAAAAAATCCCAAACCCAAAGAAAATAACCACAAAGCATGATTCTGAAAGAGTATGCACTTCAGTCTAGGAATAAGGAATTAAATTTAGCATTGGGCTTCATGTTAACTAAAAACTAATAGAAGTCTAACACAAAACTGTGACTTAGGGCTCAATTTTCCTTTCTGAGCATGTAACCTTTGTTTACATATTACTGCAGCTCTGGGGCTCAGCAGTGTAATCAAGTGCTCCTGCTTTTAATTAAGGGAGTGAAATTTGCATATTCAAACTCCCCTCTTACTGGTGTTAATGCCTCAGCAATGCCAGCAGCTTTGAAGGAACTAAAACAATAAAAGATAGAAATAAAAAAAATCCTACAATTAATCAGTTTTGTTTCACAAAAGCAAGAGAATACAGAGAAGATAATATCAAATATTTCTAGTCCTAAAACAAACATGCAATAGCTGGGATTCTGGACCATGTTTGAACTATGGAGGTGTTTTTTCAAAGGTTATACAGAGTCCTTGTCCTGTCAAAGGATTGAGGTGGATAGCTCAGGATCTGTGGGAAAGCAGGCAGAGGTGAAAAGACTTGCAGCCTTCTGCTGTTTGCAGAGGTGCACCTCCCTCCTGCAGCCTGGAGAGATGCTTCTGGTTTGAGAAGGAAAGCTTTGCACCTCAGGCTTTCCCAGGACACTCCAGCCTGCTGCTTCAGCTCCCTTTTTGGCTCACCACAGTCATACAGATCTCCTCTCAGGGAAACACTGACAAGAATCGATGCAAGACAAAGACAAGTGTGTTATTTAAAACACCAAATTTCTGGGCTTGAGATAACGTCAAGGAGATATTCACAGATGCACCAGAAAAAATGAGATTTTCAAGCAAGCAGACAGAGGTTACCAGAGAAATGGAGGAAGTGTTGGTTTTTTCATATTAGTTTATCCAGAATCTTTCAGTGAAATTTGGAGTGTTCCATTAAATCCCACTGGCCTGCTGACATCCAGAAGGCAATTCTTATTTTAAGGAAAGAGACAGAATCTTGGCATAACATAATACTGCTTGGAACAATCTCCCTGTCCGTGCAGGTACCTGAGTGGTTAGAAAGGAATCAGTCCTTGCTTGGATCTTCCTGAAGCACACCATGAGTATGCCTGCATTAATTTTACACCTACTGCTGTATGCTGTACAACACAACAGGCTCCGGGGGAGCCACTATGGTGCACTGAGTAAAATGTGCCCTTTTAGAATTGCTCAAATGCATTTTGACATGCTAGACCAAAAATTCTATTGAATAAACACTGCTGTAAGTTTCAGAGATGTTACAGCCTACTGAGTAAGTAATAAAAAGTTTTAAAATGGTCCAAGCATATATTTTCACAATATGGCTGAATTGCTTCAGAGAAAACGATTGTGTTGATTCCCAGGCATATCCATGAGTGATTTCCTTTCTTTTCCTTTTAGTTTCACCATTTAGCCTGACTGTTATGCATGGCACTTGCATAATGATGTCTCTGGGCACAAATTATAAGAAACCTGTTTTAAATTCACCCCATGCTAAAGTGGTTTAGCTGCTGTGGGTTTAAAGACCAACCTCAGTAATTATTTTAACATAATCTGGGAGTAGGGGTAATGAAAGGTGATGCTGAGAGAGGGAAAGGCATTTTCTGGCAAAACTGGGAAGAGATGAAGTGGTCTTTCTCTGCCTGCTGCTGACTTTACCTTCTCCTTCATTTTTTGTCCTTCTTTTTGACTTGAATCTTCTTTCCTAAACTAATAATGGAAGGAAACCTTTTCATAACATTCCATTTCATGACAGAGAGAAAAGGCATCTTGACCCATGTCCATCATTAGTCTTGATCATAATTTTATTTTATCCAATGTCTTGAAAAGGCTATAGATAACAAAACTAATTACAAGACTGATTCATTTTCTCTGTGAAACACAATAAATTAAGAGCACATAAAGAATTAAATCCTACAGCAGTTTAAAAAAAAAAAAAAGTTTGTTGTCTAATTATTCAGGGCCAAACTATCCATAACTGACATTCCCACAGCCTAGGAACAGCAAAGTTAATAGGGCTGCATTCTGTTCTTACACCTCTGAATCAGGAGATTCTCCTCTAGATGATACAGCTGCAATTGTAAGTAGAATATTCGAGTCTGGAAATCTGTATGGGCTGTCCTATGAGCTTTTCTGAGCATTTCCATGAGGAGATACCCCTGAGTCCTTCTTGGTCCCACCAAGAGCCTCTGCACTGGAGGAACTGAATAACCCTGCCCAGCCAGGAGGCAGATGAGAGCCCCAGTACCTGTGAGGGGTGCAGAGCACTGGAGACAGACTTTTCACAGCCTCCCTTTCAATTCACAATGAAATAGATGGAAAAATAAAGGAGTCATATTTAATAATGTGCTACTCCTAAAACAAACTGCAAAGATAAACAACAAACAAAGCACTACTCTGCCTAAAGGTTGACAGCAGAAAGTAGGCAAAGAGTTACAGAAGTTCCAGGATAAGGAACCCAGAGTTTCAGAGAGGGAAAAGGTAATGCTCAGGTTAAGCCAACCTTTTTTGTTAGTGAAACAGGGATAAGCTTCTCCAGAAAGAGGCTCACACCTCACCTGCTCCTGGAACTCTACCAGGCTGCTAACAGGCTGCTCACGGAAGAAGAAACTAGTTTAATTCTCAGACAGTGTTAAGTTAGATCAGATTAATTGTGGACATGGTTTTAGCAGCTGAGGTTTCAACAAATATGTCCAATATAGAATATAAAGCATCACAGCTTATTGACAAATAACATATTTGTAGACCATGTTATAAGTAAAGAAATAACATCATAGAGTTCTCAGTTTTTATTGTGTTTTTTTCAGTTAAGAGTAAGAAGGACATCCAAAGTTTTGCAGAGTCCAGAAATTGCTGACAGCATGAGAAGAGTTTTGAATTTTTATGTCAACTCTGAAGTAGAATGCACTTGGAATTATTTTAACTTTACAATGCATCTTTCAAGCAGTTACACGGCTGCCAGCAGTTATCAGATTCACTGAGCAGAATATTCAAGAGTATTTTCAATATGGAAAACAATATTTCATGTATCAAATAATAATTTTAAAAATTATGCTTAAATAACTATTACCAAGTCGATCTACAAGTTTCATGGTGACTTTACTAATTTTTACTTGGAAAAGGCTTATCAGTATCTTCAGGGTTTTTCCACACAGGAGAAATGGTTAATTCTCTTTGGTTCCATGATGAAATGAAACAGCACAAGGTGTTTACCAGCAAGGCTGTAAATCATGACAGAGCATCTGTGGGCTTTTTATTTTAATGCCCCATTATGAAGACCATAATAATGTGCAGCTAGTTTACCAGAATGATTATGTTTCTAACCTAGAAATCAAAGAATTTTTGTTTTGGGAATTTTTTGCACCTACAAAGATGCTATATGATTTTTCAGGTAAGAGGAAATCAGTATTCTTATGGAAAAAATTGTGGACTCCTATTTTTGTTATAGTACAGTGAAGTAACTGGCTAAAGGCTGAGAAAACAAAGCTCTGGCACTTCCACATACGCCAAGTCCATCAAACCCAGTGCCTCTCAACACTAAAAACTGAATTAGTTCTTCCACAGACAGCTGCTTAATTTAGCAGAACTCCTGTTTTATACTTCACAGAGTCTCAGTCCCAGGACTCTTTGCCAAATTCACATTTAAAGGTCCGCTCTATCCCAGGCACACTTTAGGATGGCAAAGAAGAAGTTAAATGCCAGATATCTGGTGGGACACTCGCCCAAAAGCAGTGCTACCTTGCCCTGAGGAAACCTGGGGCACACACAGGGACTTGTTTGGGAGTGGCCAGCGCCTTGCTGGGCAGTGTGGCAGGGTCTGGGGTGTGTGAATCTGTTTATAGAGAGTGTGACAGGGTCCAGGGTGTGTGACAGGGTTTGGGGTGTGTGACAAGGTCTGGGGTGTGTGGCAGGGTCTGTGCAGTGTGACAGAGTCTGGGGTGTGTGACAGGTCTGGGGTGTGTCTGTTTATAGGGTGTGTGACAGGGTTTGGGGTGTGTGACAGGGTCCAGGGTGTGTGACAAGGTCTGGGGTGTGTGACAGGGT
>VRYO01001717.1:10872256-10942619 GCA_009812075.1 Sialia sialis | reverse complement strand
GCACACAGCACTCCAAATGTCAGGCAGGCATGAATGCTGCCAGGGTCTCTCAGGGATGTGGGGAGGTGCTGCAGACTGCTCCTACCCCCAGCCAGCACCACTGCACTCCTGTCTGAGCTACCCAAGGCACCAGGAAAATGTGCTACTTTATCTTGATTTGGCAACTTGTGCCTTGAACAACCGGTTCAGGATTTCACACCTATTTGTCTCCTGGCTAAAGGGCACTTTATTTTGCAGAAACTAAGTCAGACCTCTTAAGCAGAGCAGATGCCAATACTATCTTGATTAACTAGCAGTCAATACCCCAGACTGTCACCAGTTTCCATGGAGATAGACCCAATAAAGCAGCTAACCCTATTCAGTATGGCCCAATTGAGTATATAGTAATAATATTCCACATTTATATAAACCATTCATCCTCAAGCACTTCAGAGATTACAGTGTTCTGATACCACTGTGGTGACTGCATCACAACTACCCCCATCCAGCCACATTGAACCAGAAAAACAGCAGTTTTTCTATCATGGGTGCAGGAAGAATGCTGCAGTGTTTCTGAGATAAACCCATGACACTGGAAAAAAAAAAAAAAGTTTTTTGAGTTTCTGAATCTTCCTTTGGAAGAAAGACTTTTAGCTTTAGAAGTAATCAGAATAAATCCGTGTAATAAAATGCAAAGACCTCAATCAATTAAATTTGAGAAAACAGCCAAGGTTTCTCTTCCTATACACAATTCCACAGATCCTGCAGATTAAATATTTCAAAATCTCTTATTTGGACTGCTAAGCTCCCTTTGCCAGTGACTGAGTGCTGAATTATTGTTGGATGCTTTTTCCTCCCTTTAGTACCTAATTTCAGTTTTATTTCCTCTCTCTACTGTAGAAAGTATTTCTGACTAACCATCCTCTTCTACAGCCCTTCATTTTTTGTTATAATCCTCCATTTCATAAACGCACAGAACATCTCATCTTCAGCCACATTTCCTAAATGACAGAGGGAATGAAAATGAGCTATTGAATGCTTCGCTATTACTTTCCCTGCAAGAGTTGTGCAATACTTTATATACATGGCATGTGCAGCATCTTGTTTAGTAGGTGTGGATGGAGGGATGCATTCACTCAAGAGAGAAACAACTATGTTTGATTGAGAAAAAACACTGAGTTAACAACACTGATTTAACAAGATTTGATGGCAAGGTACACAAGAATTTACTGCATAAAGAAGAGGATCAGACAAAACTGTCAGGAAGACCCTGAGGTTCTCAGAGGAGAGTTCAGGAGCAGCTGAACCCACACTTAGTCCCAGACTTGGTCAATGGTTTATGTCCAAAGGATTATAGCCTCACCAAGAATTTCAGCTAAGAATTTCAGACTTTCTGCTGCATTTTGTAAATGCAATGAAAATACTGTTTATAAACTGCAATATTTTAAAATGCTTTTATGAATAGAAGTTCAGTAACAATATTTGTCTTATTGCTACTCTCTTATTAAAAAATGGATGAGGAAGTTTTGTTCAAACTTGTCAAAATAAAAATGTTACTTTTGAGTTCAAAAAGCTGTTTTAGCTCTGGCCTATGGTTCCTGTTTGTTGCAAGGGGACTTAATTCATTCTCAATGCATTGTTTTTGAATTGCCGGAATTGAAGCTGGAGTCCCGGAAAGTTTAGCATTGGAGATAAATATTTTGGAAGGTTAATAGCCTGTGGAAATAGAGGAGTCCCAGGTTATGTTTAGCACTCAGTGCAGTTGAAAGATGAAATAGAGACTCTCTTCACCCAGGCACTGAAATGCAGCCACCTGTGGGGAGTAATGTGCCAGCTCTTTAGTGCAACAGTGCAAAACCATTTAAGTGGGAAGTGGAGCGTTATGCTCAGTCCAAAGGGAGTGTTTGCCATTGCTATTACTGAACAGCATGACATTTTTCTCTGGGTGGAAGGCACTGTTTGTGTAATGCCATGTTCCAAAAGAATCTGACTTTAGATGCACAGGAAATGGGATCCTGCCATCAGTTAATCGATAAGTCACTGCCATGGACCAATCTCCCCACTTAACACTGGAAGAAACCAGCAGAGGCAAGAGCAGGAACACAGTGAATGTTACTTAATGTTGGTGCCCTCTCCAGTAGAGCTACTTGTATTTATAATTGTTTTTTCATTAAACTTAAAGAGAGATTGAAATGTTTGGTACAGGCAAATAGCTTTGAGAATTGTTCTATAGATTAATATCACCTTTTAATTCATCACAAATTTCCTTTCTTTTCCAGCAGAATTAGTTGTCTCTCCTTAACTTAGGGAATTACTCTTATAAATTTAAGCTTAATTTTGACCTGAATTTCAACCAAGCCAATTCTATTTACTTTAAAAATCATCTTTATTCTTCCATTTTAGAAAGGGGGAACTTGGAAGAAGCATTGCAAGAAGCAAAGCCACATGAAATTAAAGTGCAGGATTTTAGTTCTCTGAGATGATTTGTTCAAGGAAACCACTCACTATCTTGGTTTAATGTATTAACTGTGGTGCTTTCTTCCACTCTGCTCTGCTTTCCGCAAACCCAAGGAATTGAATTTCCCCAAATTCAACACACTACCCTGTCTGCCCTTCTGTGCTCCACTGTCAGAAGAAAAAGCATAAACATGGTTTAAAAATAGTTAAGATGAAAAATTGTTTTAAGAGTATGTGTGAAAAGTCTCCTGAAATGTTTCACCTGAAGGTGGCAATATTTAATAATGTTCTGAAGAAAGAAGCTTTCCATATAGATACCTTTAATTAAGGATTTTTATGGTTTTGAGTGGAAATCCTTCTCCCCCATTATTTTTCACAATGTACTGAGGGAGAAGTATGATGAGGTATAGTGGACTTGTTTTAGACAATCTTGAACATACATTATGCAAAATTATTTGCAATTAAAATTATAGCAAACATATCATATATAAGGCATAATTTTATTAATAAAAGTATAAACCTTGTATAATAAGCCAACCCTTCCCTGCCCTCAATTTGAAAGCAATTCTAAGAGAGATAGGCTATATATTCCTTTTCACAGTATTACTATCAGTATGCTCTTAACTCCAGACCCAAATTGGGGCTGGTTCTTTCAAACCAGACTTGTCTTTATGCTAAGTTATTTCACCTGCACTCAGTACATGCTGTGATTTAGAATGTGATGCCTCAGCCAGGCAAGAAGAGGCGGCGTTCTGGGTATTGTGCTGGGTGATGGCAGGACTGGGGTGCCCTGCAGACCAAGGGCAAAATGCTGTGTGCACTCAGCATGGCCTCATAATCAGTAAGGAAGCTTGGCCCAAAGCATCTTCTGCAGAGAAGAAATAAGGATTTATAATATAATTATTTGTTTTTTAAAGAGATTTTATTGATTTTTTTTCCCTAAAAAATGAAGAATAAACCTAAATCTATCTGCCTGTGGATTTTGAAAAAGATATAATTCTATAAATTTCTTAATCTTTCTTCTGTCCTAATTCATCTTTCACTGCATTCCACGGGGCTCAGTGATTTTTCCTTTGATTTCTATAAAATGCAGTGTTTTCTGCAATCCCATTGATTATTGTCCTTGTGGCTACACGCAGTAAGATATTACACACAGAATTGAAATGTTTTACACAGTCCTGGCTGGTAAGGGTACATCTGCAATGCTCTGAGCATCCCCTACTAGGAAATCATGTCAGATTTAAAGAAAAAAGAACACTTAACTAGGGCAGGCAGCAAACAACAAAAAAAAAAAATCCTCCAAGTTCAGAAGACAGCAGCTATTGTATTAAGAGTAGTTAGGCAAGAAAGCCAACTGTTGAATTTTCCCTGTCTAGAGAAAAGATGAAATGATAACAGGCTGTGAGTACTTAAGAAGAATTAATAACAAGAAGGTGGAGGGTGGTGTGGGAGGATGGTTGGCAGCATGGGGAAGGCAGGTAGAAGCACAGTAATAGCTCAGAATTACTGAAGAGGAAAATGTAGTTTAAATAGGACTAAATGAGAGAGGAGGGAGGTAACCTGGCAGAGGGTCACTGATTTCAAGGCAGATGTTCCTCCCTGAGGATCACGTCGAGCTGCACTGTTTGCAGAGGCTGGAGCTGCTGACCCCAGAGGTGTTTTCAGCTGGAATATTTCTGGGTGAGATGACTCCTCTCTTTGGCAGTCACTGAGGGAGGGGTGTTTTTATGGAGAGCCCTGCTCCTGAAGGACTGCCCTGTGCAAAGGGAGCCTGCAGCCTGGCTAGCTACATCTGCAAGCTCCTACTTTGCTAGCAGCCTGGAGCTTTCCAGCTTGAAAGAGGGAAAGAATTTCTCACTAACAATGGCTCCTGTTGGCTCTGGAGACAGGTTGATATAAATAAAGCATAAACAAGAGCTGGAGAGCAGTTAGGTGGAGTGCCATTATTTTGACTAGAAGTAATGCCATTGGTGAATTGATGGCTCTAAAACCAATTACTTCACATAATTTCTGGCAGAAGGCTGATTTTGCCTTCATGTCCATCCCTGAGCAAAAGTGAACAGCAAATTATTATCCTTCTAAGCCAGAAACAAAGGCCATTTAGAAGGCAAGGGGAAGAAAACGAGGCTGTAGTAATTTCCTGCCTGTTCTTCCTGCCCAGCCTCTTGCCTAGCAGGTGTAAACTGGCAAATTCCCTGATCCTGGCTTACCTCTGGGAAAGAGATCCAAACTAGCTCCCTCTGGGTATGAAATGGGTTCCATGAGACCTTGCTCTTAAAGATTAGCCATATTTCTTACTGGGTTTCAAAAGTTTTTTGGGAGAATGTCTCAACTCCTTGTTTAATGCATCCACTCTGTGACATTCATTGCACTTAGTCATTAAAGTAGGCTCACTACCTTTGGCATTTCTATTAAAACTGCATGTTCAGGAAAGGAGCAGTGTCTGAGTGAATCACTGACAAGAAAGTACAGGTACTGCAGAGGGAAAAAAAGGGTGATTATCTCCAGGCATATTCTGCTGGAAATTGAATAGACTCAATGAAGAATTGACAAAGCTGTAATAAGAACCACAATATCACAAGGTAACAAGGCAGAAAAGCAAAAATAACACAATGTTAATGCCTATGCATTCAGACTCCATGTTCACAAAAAATAAACCATAACACAAATGACAGAAAGACTTTCCATATACTCTGAGACCAGATCATTCACAAAGGCCAACATGACACAATATGCTCATGAGCAACAATGTGTGCAGATTAGTCATTTGCCACAGCCATAGCTGGAAAGGATTTTCAGACTGCAGGGACAAATTAAGTGCATGCAAGAACAGGATGGTCTCAGTATAAGAATCTCAGAAAACACCACAAGTGAAAATGAATTGAAATAAAAACAAAGGAGTGCAAATAACATATAATAGATAAAAAAAGATATGCCACTGTGCTGTCCAGAAAGTTTTACTACAAATAGGAAAGTTTTTATCAAAGTTTTGTCCAAAGCAAATGCTTCTGGTCCTTCTTAGAACTGGTGGCATTTCAGTCTGCAGGCCTGGATTGAGGAACAAAGCAGCTCCAAACCTCAGAGTCATAATGCTTGCCACGAGGAAGGGCAGAGGCAAAGGCAGAGCTGGGCTCCCAAATCCCAGTGCTGGGTTCCCAAATCCCAGAGCTGACACCTGGACAGATCAGTCCCAGGCACAGGGTTTGTATCTCATCACCAGTGCCCATCCTCACATACCAGGACTGCCTTTGCAGGATTAATGGGTCCAAAACTCCACGGTCTAGGCTGGAACACTTCGTTATGGCAAAGCACCTCTAAAGCCATGACATATTTAGCAAAGAGTAGCTTAATAATAAATTTTAATAGAGTCACATGCTCTGCTTATTTGTGCTTTAATTATTATTCCTCTCCTGCTCCTGCTCTGCTGAGTTGTGCCTATTTTGTTTTCAATAAGGATGCTTGATGAAGATGAATTAAAACCTGTAATACTTAATTTAGCACAGAATAAAATATTTAGTGTGTTAGTTCATATTCTGATGTGCTAGGCAAAATTTTCTCACACTTAACATAATTTAGGGTCAGTCAAACACCAAGAATCTGTCAGGTCCAACTCTGCCTACAATGATCTGTGGTTTTGCCAGGATCTCTTTCACTAAGGAGAATCTCAGTAAATCTTTTTTCTTGGTGAATTCACGTTGCAATGTACTTTGGACAGTAGATTCATCTAGTTAATGAGACATATTTCCAATGCACATGCAGGATGGAGGCGGAAGGGTGCTGGGGTTTTTTGTTTCATTTTGCTTTTCTAAAAAGCCTACACACACAAAAACATTCTTTTCCTTTTGGGTTCTCTTGCAGTTAGTTCAGGGCCCTGGAAATGGTTCTATCTTTTATTAACCAGTGGGTCATCTCTATTATCTCAGATGGAACATACTGTCCCATTTACAGCACTGCCCCGAATACATTTTTGTGTTTCCATATTTTTTCTTTATTAAAAGAACCCACAGGAGAAAAACAGAAAAAAACCTATCAGGTCGAAGAATCCTTTACTAAAAGGAAGAAGTACTAGAGCAGAACAAGCAGGTCATTCCATAAGATTCACTTGCTAAATTTTAATGTATGCCTCAGCAGGATGGCATGAGTCTAATTGGATTTGAAAATTGTGTGAATCTCTGATAATAAAAGCCATATTTGCCAGGCCAGCTACTGAAAAATATTATTCCTATTGGGTCTTAGATTTAAGGGACAGCAGAATGAAAGAATGAATAACAAGCATTCTGCAAAATATCCTTCCACATGACTGTGGAATGCTGTGCAACTTCAAATCACAGTTCCAAAAAACAGGATTTATATTAGGTTTATGTTGTCTCCTACCAACAACCTCATATTGATAGAACACTCGAGGGGAAGCTTTAAGGAAGATTAGCAAAATAATCCTTTCATGCTGGGAGTTGCATTTCTTCAGTTAAATGGCCATTGCAAGCAGTGAAAATGCAGGCAGAACTGCCAGCAAAAGAAGATATCCACAGAAGACTGGATCTGAGTGTTTTCTGGAGTCAGCTTAAATTATCTGTTACTGGACAGCTATCACACGTTCTCAGTGCAAATGTGTGATCTATTACACATTTATGATCTATTATACCTATTATGTATTATAACAACATCTGTTATAAAGTCTCACCAACACAGACAATATTGTATTGATGCAACCTGCCATTTAATTATTTTTTTGTGTGGACAAAAATTATACTAAGTTTAGCATTTAGATTTTTCATTTATTTCCTGTTCAATACATTTAGAAGCATGCAAAGGAATTGCACATGCACTGTCTACATCTTGTGAGGGACATAAAGGTTTTTTCACAGCACTTAATAAAGCTGAACTTTTTCTTAACCCCACCTACAATGACAGATCAAGGAGAATTTTGTTCTTAAGAAAAGACTGACCCCAGAAATAGCATTTTTTTAAAGGACAGTGTATGGATAAGGGTTGAGGAGAAGCTCTACAGTCAAATGTGAAAACAGCAGCATTTGACCTGGCAACGGTGTTGAATAGAAATACACATTGTGTTTTAAAGATGCTCTGCACAAGCGGCTTTACATGAAAATCACTGGCTGGGGTTCGGGGTTTCTTTGGTCTTTGTTTTTCCTTATTCTTGACAGAATAAACCAAGACTAACCCCATTTTCCTATCTGAGAGCTAACTCTTATTTCTGGTTCAGCACCCTCCTTTAGATACAAAGACTCATGAATAAAGAGCTGATCTCTTGAGGTACCCTAGGTGATACTGCTTTTACCCACTCACATTTTAGAGCAGTCTTGCTATGAAATCAGCCACAGAGCACTGGAGGCAGAGCACTGCCCTGCCTGGGATGTGGCACAGCATCACTCAGGCCTAATGTGATACAAAGGGTTTCACTCAATGAAAGTGAGAGAATAAATATTTGTTTAATTTGCTTCCTACTCAGGAGATTTTTAATCCTAAGCTGAAGGGCTGCACCACAGAATTTCCACTGCAGAGGAGAGAGGTTTTTTCCCAGTTAGATGTGAATCCTGACATGCTCACAATGAGATTTTTTCCAATTAAAAAGTGATCATTTATGGGGAATTTGGGCATCACCTCAGCAAAAGTCCATTTGGACATATAAAATGGGAAAGCAGGCCATTTCCCTCTCTTTCTAAGCAGCCAAAATAAAAAAGGAGAAAAAAGAGCTGCAACTGCAGCCCAGGGCCATGGCTATGATCTAATTCTAACACAACCCAGGGAACTTAAACCTTTATTCTCTGTCAGGGAGAGCTGTCCTCATTGAGAAGACTCTGAGATGGGTGGTTGCACCCATTGCCGTGCTCCTCTCCAAGCACAGTCTCCACCATCACCACAGCATAAACCTCGAGTATTTCCAGGGGTTGCAATGGTAGAAATGAAGGCACTGGGCAGTTTTCTCTGCTGAAATCCCCTCAGCAATCCCTGCACATCTATCAGCTCATGGTTAGCTCAGTGTCTCAAAGCCAATTACATTTGCTACTGAGAAAAACCTCTGCCAAGTTCTCCCATCCTCCAGTGCTCTGCACATTCTAGGGATGGGAAGCACTGCCAGCATCTCACAGCAGGCAGCAACAACATGCATTAATTCCCTTCCTGCTGCCCACATCCCATCTTTTACTGTTAGTGGACTTTGAAACTGCACCTCAGATGAATTACCAACCAATATGACATTTCTCAGTCCAATGATGCCTCTTCAGTTAAATAAAAGCTATATGCCACAGAGATTTTTCAGATGCTGATACATTTAAATAGCAAAATAGTTTAAGACAGCCAGTTTTCCAGCTGACTAACCCCAAGTAATAAAAAATCAAAATTGTATTAACTGTACTTCACTTTCTTTTTTCATCACTTAAACTCTCTTAACAAATGCATATGTGAAAAGATACCTCCTGTAGTAGCTACTCTAGGTGAGTGTGCATTAAAAAAGTCCTCATGTACTGCAGAATATTGCTCTTAACCTGCCCATATATTAAACTTCTAATAGAGGCAAGGTGAAATGGATGTGAATGACAGAAAAATTATGCTATTGTAGACATCACTTGTGGCACAAAAAAGTGGGGGTTTTGTACTCAGTTCATATTCCTAAAAATATCCAGTGACATTCCAACTGGTAATTTGAGGTCATCAGTAACAATACTAATTATAATCAAATTACAGTAAACTGACAATTCCTAGTTTAATTTTTTTCCTTTAAAACATGCATTTTTTATTTGAGTTGTCAATTAGAGAATGCTTCAATCTCTTCTTCTCATAAAGGACAAAGAAGAAAGTACTTTTTATTTTACAAGTGTGCAGAAATAACTCCCCCCCCCATCTTTACGATGATTTTTGTATAGTTTTGAAAAACAATTTTGCACCTTTGAAAATCAACTGTATATTTAAAATACTGTTGCACATGGAATTAAAGAAATAAGGAGATGCAAGATGAGGAACAGCACCAGTTGATAGATAAGGGAAATAAGGAATGTTGGTTTTGAGTCCCAGATCTCTCTGAGTTATTAATTCATCTAACTCCCTAAATAAAAATCTAGGTCTATGTTCAGGCTGACACAGAATCACTGGTGACTGCACCAGAAATTGCAGTCAAATCTAGAAAGCTCCATCCAATTAGCAGCTCACTGACAAGACATTCTTACTCCTTTCCTTTTCAGTGCTGACAGATAATTTTCATGAAGATGTAAACTAGCTTTTAAAAAATACACATAGCTGAATAAAACTTACATGTGCAAATTCTATAATTTCAGAATAACTGCTACAATAGAAAGCAGGAAAGGGTCAATAATTGGTAGGAAAATAGGGAAACAAACAAAAAGCATGAGGATGCTTTGCTGATCTTCATCATAGGAGATGATGAGACAGTATTTTGAATTCATACATCAAGATTTTTCAATTATCTGCAAATAGAAAGTTTTATAGGGCTTTTCAGATAAAATTATTTGGAGAAAAGTCATGTTATTTAAATATAGCCCAGTTCAGGTATTTTTACAACTTCTTGTAATGGATGTATTTTGTACCAAACCCTTTCTAGATTTTGGAACTTTTTAAATTAAGCAAAGCATCCTAATTTTCACAGTCCATACTTAGCTATATTACTTATTTCTGCTATCTTCTCCTCTTTACATTAGATGATAACATGAGCTATTGCTCTCTTGTTTAAGCTTTGTACTGATTTAGCACTTCTGTGGCCCTTCCAACCACAGATTTTGGAGTCAGTTTGAAGATGAGGTGGGAGTCAGGCCAAGCTGAATTCACCAAGCATTGCTTGTCCGCTGCTTTCACCAGGCATTTCATTAGCATGATAGAAAGAAAGAATGCATTCTTAAGGAAATCACAAGGATATTTGATGATGTATCTGACAAATTATGTTCAAAGGAAGAGGTGATGAAAAGACATTGTACAAATTGCCAGATTCTTCCTCTCTTGGACCCAGTACTGAAAAAAGTCAGAACTAGGCTTTCCATCAAAAATAAGGAAGAAGTGAACCACAAAAGTCAAACATATCTGAAGCACATGATCAGAATTAGGAACTATGTGATTTTTGGCACCCAGGCATTTGGACCCCATCAGCCAAAGCAGTCCATGGGGTCCAAGGGAGTGCCATGGGTTGATAGCACCTCAGACAACAAATGTCAAATATAACCCACAGACTCTTCCCACCATCAGCTCAGTCACTGCCCTTCCTGTGCCTGAGTCCTGAGCCACGGACCCAGCAGCCTGTGGCATTTGTACACTTGTGAGGAATTCAGGAGGCAGTGCAGAATAACAGAAATACAGATTATGATGCAATTGCTCATAGTTAAAGCGATATTCCAAAGTTGTAATTTTGCCAAGATGTCATAACACCTCCTGTTATTGCTACCTATATGTTATCATCACTGGGGCTGTTCAGGATGCTGCACCATCTCAATCTCATCAGCACTGGGCTAAAATTGCACAGCTTCCTAAACACAATAAAGGCTCATCAGCTGCTCCTGGCCAAACTGTGTGATGTATGTGGTGGGCTCTTCACTAGCTGCCATTCTGTGGTGCAAGACAAGCAGTATTTTTAATGTGAAAGAGGCAGAATAAACTATAGAAAACCTCCATAATTTACCAGATGGTAATAAATAAACATCAATGCATTTAATTAAATTATCTGGATGAGAAATCAGCTCCCAGACACAAAAGGCTTGCATTCAGCCAATATGTATTCCCATTCTACTGTCCTGTCCCATTTTCTGTGACATCCTTATGCTATCTTTTACTGAGCTCTTCTGTCATTTGGCCAAGATCAGGTTCAAAATCTTTTCCTTGCCATTAGTAATGACCCTGTGCATACCCTGGGAAATCATCTTCTCTTTATATAAAAAATAGTTCACCAGAGCCTTTGCTGTCAGTAAGGTTGAAGGGACATGTCTAGCACCTAATAAACACAGAATAGATTTAGGAAGAAGATTCAGAAAAGTTAAAAAAAAAAAAAAAAAGAAGCAGATGAAAATGTAGTGCAGCATTAAAAAAGAGAGCCTTGAGACTTGCTCAGAAGATTAAAGGATTGCTTCTATCTTGGAAGCTTGTGAGATGAAGGGTCCAGGTAACCTATGCACCTGTGTAACCTGGCATATTTAACTTGCCCGATACAAATTTATTTTTCTGGCATTTTTGCAAGATAGAGCAGGTAACTGAACCAGTCATGATTCAAATAATGAGCCCTCTATCAGTGAGGCTGGAATAAATTCCAAGATGAGAACAGTCCACTACAATTTAACAAAGTGTTTTTTACTGTAATCCAGTTCACACTTTTACAATTTATCTGGGAGTTCTAGCACTTATGAATTTTCTTTTTTGCCTAAAAATGTTATTTAGAGTATTAATATTCTCCCCTAGGAAACAAAATATAGTGTCCTACACTTTTGGGATCAGTCATGATAGCCTATAATAAAGTGCTACAAATTTCCCTCTACACCAGATATTAGAAGATATGACACAAATGAATATAATGACTATAATAACATATGTTTGCTCAGGACTTATTTTTCACTTGCCCAACTAAGTTTCTTTTGATACACCAGGACTCTTCTATATTTAAATATGTAATAAAGGAAATCTGGTAAAACCCTTATTGTACCATTGTATTACATATTTTGTCATTTTGTTTTCAAGCAATATTAATATAGCTCTTCATGCCATCCCATTTTCTAATTCTTACGTTCAGTAACCCAAAATATCTAGAATTTTAGTTAAACACCTTGTTAAATGAACTAATAAGTAATGGGTCCAACTTTGTAGTGTCACAACCAGACTGAGAGGAGAGCACTTCAGGTGTGGTTTGACAGGGAAGTGTCCTGACAAAAACAATGGGTTTTACCCATTTACTGCTTGTAATTTCAATGAAATTGTTTACCTGCACCTTCAGAAAAGTGCTGCTATCAGCACATTTCACATCTGCTCTGCACACTGGCAGCACAGCCGTGTAGCTGTGAGCTCCAGGCAGGGACAGCCTGTCCTTGCAGCCGCAGAGCCAAGGGCAGTGCCCTGCTTTCTGCCCCTCCAGAGCGCTCACTGAACTACAGACAGGGTATACAGGGACTGCAGAAAGGGGAGCAGGGAAACTGGTGTGAAACAGCCCACTTCAGAGGGAATTTTGCATTTTGAACTTTTCAGAGGCTGTTGAGCACCTCTAAACAGACCAAGTCCATGAAGGCACTGCCCACACAGCAGCAAGCATCATCCAGGCACTGCTGAGCTCCCCCAGCCGCAGCAGGAAGGGACATCCTGCAATAATAAGCAAGGGACATTGCTAGACTCGGGCTTTAAAAATTGATTCCCAGCTTTGGCTTGTCAAAGTAGATGATCTAGCTGTTTTTATTTAGCAAGGAAGCAGTTGTACAGGAGGTTTGAGGGTCAGGGAGATAACTTGCTTCTGTAAATTATATAAAGGTGGGATGTGGCCCTGAAAGCATCTGTAATTCAATTTCCAAATAGTTTTACTAACAAGTATTGCAACATCTTCTCCACCTTACTGCTTTTCAAGGACTAGTAAAGCTTAAACATTTACTCTGAACTTCCAGGTCATGTAATTCAATTCTCATAAAGAAACATGCAGAGCACCTGGGTACCATAAAGATGCCAATCACTAAAGCAGACTTGCATGTAAATTATTTAAATGTTTCTGTTTGGGTTTTTCCCCCCATCATGTTATAGTAGGATAATGAGACTTACAAGGAATTGTTCCTATCTTAAATTAGGATAGAAAAGCTGAGAAGTCTATTTAACCCAGTCACCATCACACATATCTATACAAAGCAATAGTCAAAATTAGTTTTCTGGTGAAATGAAAGAGGAATAAGACTAATTTTACTTTGCTCTTACACATTAAGGTAGCAAGCATTTTAGAGAGAGCACATTACGTTTTCTACATTATCATGAGAAATGAAAAAATTGAACACATGCCACTGAGTATGTGCATGTGCATCTCTTTTCCAGCAGTTAGTGTTAAAAAGGCTAAGCTACACAGTCAGAAATTATCCTTCTTTTTTTTTAACAATTGTGAAGGTTCAGTGATTTCACTAAGGTTTCATCCATATTGTGTGAAAGGAGAATCAGATCAGTCAAAAATTAAAATCCTGTTAGTGGACTTGAACAAAACTGATCCTTGTGCAAGCCAAATATAATTGTGAAGTTTCCCCTGATTTGAATTCCACTTAATTTGACTGAAGGCAAAATCATAATCCTGCCTTTGTACCTCACTATCTCCTCAAGTGCGCTGTGAAAGCAACTAAAAGATATATTTAATAGGCTGAGCTATGAGTTCTGCAGGTCAATAATCTTCAAGGATCAAGAGCAAAAGAAAATGCTGAATTATACCCTGCCAATGACACTGTCTTTCTTGCACCTGCCAAAATACCTGCAGAGGGTTATCTCAGCTCATCTCAGTTACAAGGGCAGAGCATGACAAGAGGAACAGATTTGAAAGATCCAAAGAAGAGACTGAAACCAAGGACCTGCATTGAATACAGAAACAGCACATAAACTCCATCTAACACATGATGATGTGCTCTGTGCCTACAATGCTGATTGAAAATGGAAAATAAACCTTACAAGATGCTCAGTGCAATTTAAGCTGGGGAAAAAAAGCCATGGATAACCATTCTGAGAGACCTGGACAGAAAAGGGCGCAAACCCTTTGGATACTGCAGGTGGAAAAAGTGCTTTTGGCATCTTTATTGCATCATCCAGAGGCAGATGAATATCCAAAAAGACACTTTTACTATGAGCTTTATTAAGAAAATTATATGCCGTTTGTTCAGATAGTTATTCTACTAAAAGGAATTATTCTTATTTGCCCCAGTTGTTTCACTTCCCAGCTAACACGTCTGAATTCCAGCAATGCAATGAAAATCAGAATTTTAATACTGGTGTTGCATGGGGTTTCACAAAGAATTTGAATAACAAAAAATCTTTAGCATGCTCAAAATATTGTTTTTCATTATTCTCAGGGAATACTGGTATCAAAGGTCTGTCCCAGAGATTTTGAAACAACCAATGAAATCTTTGCTTTGTAACTTCTTTCCAAGAGGTTGCAGAAAGTCAAGCAGTGTCAGGACTGTGGAGGACATCAGAGTGCTCTGAAAGTCCCTCAGGAATAAAATCCTGTTATCTCAATCTTTAGAATAAAATGTAGGGACTTTTGGATGTGAAAAGACATATTTTCTAATTTTGACATTTCCTTAAATTAGCTTTTCCTCCACTGTTGCCCTTTCTAGGGCCTAAAAGCTTTCACTGTGTTTCTCCCAGTAACTAATTCCAGCTAACTGCATATCTCTCATTTTAATCAGAGGGACAGCTCATATGTATGTGAAAAAATAATGGGTTAAAACACAGTATTGGTGTACAGTGGTCTAAAAACTAAAATCTGACTCTTTTTCCCAATGTTTCCATTTGTGTGATGGAAGGAAGCTCCATCAGAGCATTCACTGCAGTCCGTAGAGCCTTTGTTCAGGTACAGCTCTCCCATAAACAGTGTTCCTGAGTTTGGGACACTGCAACAAGAGGGTAACCTAATATGTTCATCTGGATTCTAAATTTCTGGAATAATTTTTTAAATGAATATAAAATTGAATTTTACTTATCAGGTTTATAGAAAATAAAAATTGTGTTTAAACTAAACAAGAAAGAAGCCTGTACTTTTTTTTTTCTTTTTTAATGTTTGAGAGTGAGCACTTTCAGACTAGGAACAGAAATGCTGCCAGGCAATAACACCCTGATCTAAAGCTGTCTGTGACAATGCATGAGGCAAAGCACTGATAACCCTCTCTGGTAAACACACATCTAACCCTGACCCAGAACCTTTATTAAGAAATTCACCCACACACTGAGCAAGCCATTGCTTTCCAGAGCTTAGTAAAGTCACATCTATTTACTGTAATATTTTTCAATATAGAGTATAATACACTTAGAAAGCACTGAGATCTGGCCAGACAACATTTATTCTTTCACCAGGAGGAATAAAACATTGTATATTGTAGCAAGCGTGCAAATTCCTGTGATAAAAGATGCTTTGCCAAAATCCGTCATTGCAGTTATTGAAAAAATGTAGATAAACATGGTTCAAATTGACTAAATACCCACTGAAAGATGTAGGCAATTTAAATAATAATAGTAGTGTGGAGAAATTTTCCTTTCATGGGATAACCCAGTGGGTGAGATGGCTGTTCAGTAGAGGGCTTTCAGTGGACTGGGTTCTCAGAAACGCTCTTTCTCTCTTGTGTAAAAATCTTTAAAATCTATTAGCTTTGAGTAAAAGAGAGAGAAGATTACATGATTGAGCATGTTAGCAAGAAAATCATGAGTGGTACGAAACCTTAAAAGAAACCTCTGTAATTCTATTAAGAAAACTCTGTTTTTCCTTTCACACAGAGAGAAGCCCTTATTCTGTACTCCTTGCCTGTCTCACCCTTTCAAAGCGATCTTAACTGTTACAACAACTCTAACATTCTGCATTCATCACCAGTAATACTACAAAGTACTTTAAAAAAAAGGAAAAGAATCAAAAAAAAGTGTTCTTGTGAATTTGGGCAGTTCAGTTATGGTGTTACTGTGGTCAATCTTCCCTGCCACCTAACTTGTGAGGGCCATAAGTTACTCCTAGATCTAAATCATCACCACATTTCCTAAATCTGTTCTGTTATCTCTCTGTTTTACACTAGCACATAAATATCTCCATATTCATAATTCATAGAAGTTACTATTTTCAGTGTCTATGTTCAAATGGGCTTGAAATGCACAGCACATCTTTTGTTTGCTGTGAGTGTATCTGCTGAAGTAAGGGATGGCAACAGTACTATAAAACTCTTTTGGGTGAGTTTTTAAAATTAGAAATTTAAAAAGTAGGTACTGTCCCAGAATACATAGTTTTGGTGCAGCAGGAGTTATTTCTCTTGTAATGGAGGGTACTTATGAACAGAAAGGGCTTTTCTCTATTTGATATTTGGTATATATGCTCTGTGATTGGTGCATAATAACAGGGCAGGGAAAAGTAGAGAACCAACAGAAATGGCTGTATTTTCAGAAGTGATGATATGCAAATGAAAACATCCCAGAACTGCCCACACACATCCTGGTCCTTCCCTAACAATGGGGGTAGCAAGAGGTCTGGAATTTAATTTTCTTTGAGGGCAGCACAGTAATACACCTTAATTCATTCAGTACTGGCTCACACATTCCTGTAAGGCCACAGGGGAAATGATGGGAGGCTGGGAGGGTTATTTCTTTCCTCCTCCTGCCAACAGCCAGTGGCAGAACTGTCTAAGGCAGCAGAAATGCCAGACTGAAATAATGCTGGGATGTTACAGCAGTGAAGGGAAATGACAAAAGGCAAAGCACACACCCCACACCCCCCAGCCCGCCCTGAGCTTTAGCCAGAGTCATCTCAAGGTTCTTGTAACAAGAGAAGACACAACATTTTCAGATGGAAATGTGATTTTCAAGTTGACAGTGCAGCTTTAATTAAATGGGAGTCCAAGGAAAGAACATAACACTGGGAAATAAATAGGCTATAAAAGAAGAAAACCACTAGTGTGGATAGCCAAGGAAATTAAGGGAGAGAAGAGGAAAGAGCAAAGGCCATGTGAGCCATCTATTACAGAACATCAAGGTTAATGCTACAAGTGGAGGCACAGACAGCCAAAATGAGAGAGATTACGGAAATGATCAAGGAAGCAAAGATCAAATGTGAAAGGAAATTGGCAGATTCTTACTCAGTGCATTCTGTCTGCACTGACCTGGAAAAGAGAATTTTTGTGTTTTAAAATGTTATAGATGAAAAAAATGGCACTGAAATGTATTGTAGCTTTTTAGACAGTGAATTGACTTAAAATGCAAGCAGCTATAGAAAGCAATTATTTTAATATTCTACATAAAATTACAGACTCTCTGACACTTAAAACTGCGTCCCAGATTAATACGAAAGAAGGCACTTTGAAGTATCAAATAGGGAACTTATGATTCTCTAAGTGAAGCTCCATATCTGAACACTTCTGCCATTTTCTATTTTTCTCCAAAAACACAGAAAAAAAATACAGTAATTTCATGAATATAAGCCGCACCTTTTTCATTGGAGAATCCAGCCTACCCCAGTAGTGCGGCTTATATTCAGGTGCGGCTTATATATGGACAAATCCTGTGGTCTTCCCAGCTACGCGGAAGTGCGGCTTATATTCAGGTGCGGCTTATAATCGTGAAATTACTTTAATAATTGCTGCCAAAAGTATTTTGGAATTAAGGGAAGACAGAGCCAGGCACCATGGTGCAGCTGGAACATGAGTTTCTGCAGCTTCCAGTGGGAAAAAAGACACCCTGTTTGAACAGGACACCTGGGCTCTGAGGCAACCTGAGAGGCAAATCAAATCAGTGTTGGCTGCCAGAGCTGGGCCATGCTGGGAACTTCTTCTGTCACATTGATGAATGTAATTCTATTCTATTCTATTCTATTCTATTCTATTCTATTCTATTCTATTCTATTCTATTCTATTCTATTCTATTCTATTCTATTCTATTCTACCATTGCTGCTCTCTTCTACTTTTGTTTCATTCTACCTTAGCCAACTTTTTACTGCACCTTGTGCTCTGTTTGCTGCAGTTATTTGCTTAATTCAGGTGAGCCCAGCCTGATGAATCACAGTCAGACGCTGAGCAGACAGGTGAAAAGGACATTTACTGCTCTGGAAAGCTTGTGCTTCATATGTCATAGAAGAAGTTTTGCCCTACACCATATTCAATCTACCTGGCATTAATCTTCCACATATTAATTCAGTCATTATGACATCTGTTTAAACAACTATTACTAGTGGAACAGTAAAAAAGACAGATTCACTCATTCACTCATGCATGCTTGAATGAGTTTTTTTTACTTTTTGTTAAAATGTCAATTTTAGCAATTATTTTCTTATCATGAGATTTCTGTCTTTTCCTCCAGTCTTCAGTTTTAGGTTGTACCTGTAGCGCACACATTGTAGTCAAAGGTTTGCAGCTCTTGTACTTTAACAAGAGCTCACCTTTGAGATAAAAATGAAACACACTAAAATGGACATTTCTGAGTCAGCCCAACTTTTTTGTCTATCCTAAGGGCAGAATTTCAAAGGAGCAGCCATATTCCTGCTTTTCCAATTCTAACAATGATTTTCTAAGGAGGATAACATTATCATATCTGCGATTCACCACTTAGAGCAAATCTAAGGTGAAGAAAGGCAAGCAAAAGTAATTAAAGAATGTCTATTTTTCCTTCCAGAGAATTAAAGTCTATTCTTACAAGATTTATATAATCGTGCTCTAGTTGCACTTGGCTCCAAGTGTTGGATTCTCTAAGGATTTAGGAACAGTGCTACTGCCTATACATTTTATTCAGGGGGATATAACGGGAAATGAGAAATCCAGTCTGTTGGAGGTAGGCTTGCAGAATGCTCTCATTGCTAGGATTAAGGAGCAGAATCAAGGCAAGGAGCAGAATTATTGTCATTAGTCCCTTCTGAGCACATCACAGCTTAATTTACTGGCCAGTTCCACAAAAGGGTTCATAATTATCTCTTCCAGGGTTGAAGCACTAATTCTCTTTGGTGAGTGGAGACAAAACCACACCACCCTTGACAATCTCCTCTGTGGTCAAGGCCCTTCTCAAAGAGCTGGGTGGAGGCACTGCTCCTTCAGCTCCTGTCTCTGGCTGATCACACAGAGAGCATCATATTCAACATGAGGCACAGGAAAACACGCCAAGCAAGCAGGAAAGGGAAATTTGGTGTTATTTGACTTCTGAAGAATGTTTAGAAGGGTAATACACACACAGGAGATCAACTATGCAGCAACTCAGTGGGTACAAGACAGCTGCCTACAAATACTAGAAGGAAAAAAGCACTGCTTTAGGAAAGGTATTAATTATCATAAGCATCGGGGAAGCAATGCAAACACTGGATAAACACCTGGGGATGGAGCTCTTTTAACTTGTGGGGTCAGTTACTGTATAAACATTTGCAATTAGGCATAATTTTAGGAAAGTAGTTTGAGGGCCTATTTGAAAAACACTCAGAGACTGAATGGGCTTGGAATCAAGTGCATTTACAAGTTATTTTCTACCACTTACAATCTCTTTTTAATTTTTTTTCTCTGTAAATGTAAAGAGACATGTGGTCATTTTAAACCCAAGGTTTTTACAAGCAAAAATTTAATGCAAATAATACATGATTTTTAACACCTTTGAATCAGTTTCAGTTCACTGGGATGGGTTTAGACAGCGCAAAAATGGAGTGCAAATGCAGAGAGCTTTGAAAGGAAGGGTCAGTGAACACTGATGACAGAACTAGCCTTCCAAATTTGCTTGGGAAAAATGTTTCATTTCTTCCTAGCCTTTGAAGACAAATTGTACCTTTTTTTTCACTGCAGCCTCAGATAATCATAGGAAATAAAACTGTACCTGCTCCTCTGGGGTAGCCAGAAAACAGATGTGATTCAACAACTCCTGGCTGGTTTGGCCCCTCCAAGGCAGAGTGTTCTGTTCAATGCCCCTTCCTCGAGCAAATCCTATGGCTACTGTGAGAAGGAAAACCCTGAGATTAGAAATATATTCCTAAGGAACCTTTCCATCCTTGTTTTACTGCTGGGTCAATATCCATGATTAAAGTAACCTTTGGACAGCATCTCTATTATATATTTTTATAGCCAGTTATTTGAAAATAAAAAAAGACAGTCAACTTTATGGATGATGTTGACAGAGCAGCAAAACTTCAAAGATCAAAAGATGTTTCTACTTAGAACTTTCACAAGTCCTTTAAATCTATGTTTACCAGCTTGGTTTCCCATACACCAGCATCTATACCTTCTGAATTGATCAAATTCTCATTTTGAAAACCAAAAATTTCCAGAAATTCTTTTATACAGACATAAAAATCAAATCTACAGAACAGTGAACTCAGTGTAGAAATGATGAACATGCAGCATGTCCTTATATCCTTATGAGTAAAAGTGACTTATTTTTTGTTTTTTTGTTTCATTTGGTTTATCATGATAGCACCTGCAGCCTGTTTTGGCTCTGTAGTACCAATAATAGTCCCTGTTGCAAAGAGTTCTTTTTTTTTTTTTACTTTTGGACATATTTGTATAAATACTGCTACTAAAATTTTATTTAAAAATTGCAGCTCATTGTGCATTTTTTGTTCTATACATTAAAAAAAAAAAACGTTATCTAGTCTCTCTCATCACTATGTCCTCACCTTTTTGAGCAGGGGTTCAGGACATCAGAGAAGACAGAGTTGGAGAAGTGAATTCTAGTCCAGAACTGAGGTAGAAGGAATGGCATTAGAAGGAAAGAAATACTGTGCTCTAATGAAAACTGGTTGTCAAAATGCTTTCTGAGGTATTATCCTGGATGTGAGTCACTCCCTTGGCAATGGCAAAGACTTCCCCATTTTTCAGCCATTTCATCTCTAAAATGTTTGTCATTATTAGATGGCTGGACAGCATCTACACTGAAACAAATAGCAAAGCCATTCTAATGATTTCAGGATATTTAACACCATCCGCTCATTTCTTAAGTGCACATGAGGCCCATTAGGTCATGAGAGACACACAGCAAACACTAACATCAAACTTAAGCTTATAAAAAATGACTCATCATGTAATTTTATGCATATGAAATAGAAGAAAATATTTCAACCATCATCTGTCTCAGCAGGAAAAAGTGGGGAAAAGTTTACTGAGAGAGAACACTTTCTACAGAAACAAAGATAAGGTGTTTTGGCACATTAGGACTCTCCATGATGCTTTTCCTGTGATTTTAGCTTGTTCCTGAAGCAGTTACATAGTCAGACACAAAGTGTTCCTTCCAGAACTATCATGAGATGTCTCATCTGCTTATGCTGTCTGTGTGCTTTATTTTAAGCAAGTGCTCACAAAAGTAACTTGCATTAAATTACCCAGATGTAATGTTTTGCAAACAGCCAGTGAAAATTATGATGAGTGTTGCTAGTTAGCTGATCATCAAGCCATGATAATTTTACGATAAATTAGGCTATGGATATTATGGATAAGTAAAGTGTTAGTGCCAATGATTTATTTTTAATGTTGCAGTCAGAGAAGAAGGGTAGAAGAAGTTCGTTCTACACTTTACCTCTGTTCACTTTTACTAAGCAAATACAAGCTTCTCAAAGCTCAGAGCAGAAATCCTGGTTTGAACTGAACTTTTCATTACCAAATGGGATTTTCAGTAGTGAGGAACGATTTGTTTTTGTCGGCTTTGACCCCACTTGTCTTCATCAGGTTACTTTTTGAAAGAAGACTTCAATTATTGCCTCAAAGAAAGAAATGATGTAGTGATTTAAATGGCCCTGAGTGGTATTCTCAGAAGTCACAGTGCTACCCTGAAAAAGCCTGATGGAGAAACACCATCTCCGCTTCTAGGACACTTCAGTGGCTGACAACACATTCTTAAAAATCTCTTATATTCTATGATACAACTGAGCAGAAAAAAAAAAGAGAGATACATAGACTCATAATAACCTATGTAAATACTGCCTGTTTGCAGATATAATTATGTTAAAAAATTAACTCTACTGTGGCAATTGCTGGCCAATAGAAAAGCCATTAAAACTGCTTTATTTAAAACATATGGAAATCTTCACTGCTCTGGAGGTCTTCAGTCCATTTTAAAATGAGCAGTGTTTAAAAGCATTATGAAATATGTACATTCTAATGACACTTCCTCTGTTGTGATACCTGGGGCAATTTAAGAAGGTCTTGCTTTTACGGGTTCTGCTAGATTGAGTTCTGTGTTTATACATGAACCATGGCAGTTTCAATTTGTGTTTCACAGACACTGCCCTCAAAGCCTTCCTTAAGATTTTACCTCTGGAGTAATTATGCTTTATAATACATTTGGGCCTCAAGTTGGAATGAGGCTGGCAAGGCAGATTAGCACACACTGCATTCATTTCATGAATGCATTGAAGTTTTTCTGCTCTGATCTAAAATGACAAGAATTTCCAGTGATGATGAATTTCGAATTTTAATAGACTGCAATTAATCTTTTGTACATTTTTTTCCCCTAAATCTAACATATCAACCTTCCATACTAATTACAAGAGTGGCTGTAACAGTGTAATTTGTTATGCAAAACAACTGTGTCTGGACCTGCTGTTACACAGGAGTGAAGGAATTGGGTTTGGGCTGCGTTTGGAGCCAGGGAATAATCCAAGGGTTTTTCCTTGTTCTTTTAATATTGTCCCAAAAGAGAAGAATCTAAAGTAGGAGAGGCATTATAAAAGTTCAGTCCTGCCCTAACTGCCTTGTTTCTTGAGCTTTTTGAACACCATTACCTCCACAGAGCCACATTATAAGTGTATATAATAAGTGTATCTAAGACTCAGTCTGACACAGCTGCAGGCCCAAGTTTCTTTTGACCAGCTTGAACAGATAACCTTTTTGCAGTGCTACCTTTATATTTAAAGGAATTTTTTAAGAAGTTGCTCTAAAGAAGCTAAATAGAAACAAAGCACTGATTATTTTAAAGAAATATAATGTGCAGAATTGTAACCCCAACGAGAGATGTATATCATGTATCAGAATTCCATTAGTTCAAACACTAACCTCATTAAAGACCACCAAAAAAGGGAAGTATTCAATATTATTGCCATCTCTGGCAGAAGCTAATAATCACAGAATCCATTTAGGAATGCACCTGGATTTTGCACAAAGGTGGGAAGAAGCAGCATGAGAAGAGATGGATCAAAGGCTGGACAGAATTCCTGCCCAGGCTCTGCTCTCAAATAGAAATGTGACACCCAATGGCTCTAAAAATTCAGCTCCTCAGTTTCCTGCAGGAAAGTCAGAAAAGGAGACTCTAAAAATTGAGTTACAACTCTGTCATGTCAGGTTTTTGCTTGGTTTTTCTTTTTCTTTCACAGGCAGTGTGTTTGTTTGAGATTTTCCCCTGGTATTATATTTTAATTAAAATGAAGTATTAAATGTGAAATTCAGTATTTTCTACCTATAAGAATTTTAAATAAAGCATGAAGTTCTAAAATTAAGTGTAGACATGTGGACAAGCCTGTCCTTTTAAAATGTTTTATTTATTTCCCCATCAGTAGCCTGACTGCAGGAATCAACTTTTTCACCTGATATTTCTCATCCAAATTGACTGAATGCAGAGGAATCCTGAACACAGAAACTTTTTCTGAGGCTGCACACTGACTTTTTCTGACTGTCCTAATTTACTTCTAGCAAATGAGGACAGTCAAATGATCCACTGCAGTCCAGGCCTGGTTTAGCCATGCACAAACTGTGCAAAGTAGTTGAAAATGCAACAAGGTCAGAGCAAAAGGGTTTCCTGGGCGTTTATGCACATCTAATATCTGTCTGGATGCAGGACAAAAAAATTTAATTTCAAAATCAGCTTCTTAACAGTGATTATTTCTGGGGGAGGAGGACCTATTTTTTTCAGTCCTGTAAGAATGTCTATGGTTTGTTTTTTCTTTCTTTTACAAAATACAACCTTACTATGAGGCTCTTTCTGTAGTGATTCAACCAGTATTTGTTTTTTGTTTGTTTTTTTAAGTAGGTTTACCAAAGCTTTGGGAACAATTCCCTGGACTCTTCAAGGAGGCTTTCTGTTGCTTTTCAAGCTTTCCTGCACTTGAGGAACCTCTCCCACTATCTGATAAGGATGGTGCTTTGTCACTTGGCTCAAGTTAAGGTCCACTACTACAGGTCCTGAGAAAAACCCATCCAAGATCACAAACATCAAACACCACCAGGGTGCTTTGGACCAGATTTCATTCTGCAGCTGGGACAGGCTCTGTGCTGCATTCATTGACTGATGAGAAGCTAACATCTAAAGTCTTTCATGTTGGACACTGTACATGGCAGTGGGAATCCTGAAGCCATATTTATCATATTGCTGTCTATTTTGGCATTAATTGAGCTAATTACCATGCTTAGTTTGAGCTGCTGTGCTGAAATACAAGGTGGGTGTGTTAAAAATGCAAATCTCAAGGAATCTTTGCAAACAATAGAATCAACCTCAGTATTTAATGAAGGTTCTGTTGATTTATTTTTCTCACTACATGCCAATTAAACTACCTGTATTAATGTTAAAGGACTCCCTTCTATTTCAGTTTTACCCATGTCACCCTAAATACCAGATCAGAATGAACCTCAGCTTTGGGAAGGAGGGAATAGCTGAAAGGAAGAAGAGGGGAAAAAAAAGGAGTGTGCATAAAATTCCTTTATGTTAGAAGAGCCTCTGTTCCTTCTAACATTGGTAAAATAAAATTCTGACGAGTGCTCATGGTCATAAACTAAAACACAAGAAGTTTCACCTCAACATGAGGAAGAATTTCTTAGCCCTGAGGGTGGCAGAGCCCTGGAACAGCTGCCCAGGGAGGTGCTGGAGTCTCCAAATCCTCCATCCAAATCCCACCTGGACCTGTCCCTGTGTCCCCTGCTCTAGGTGAAGTTGCCTTGGCAGGGGCTGGGCTGGATGATCTCCAGAGCTCCCTCCAATCCTAGCAATTCTGTGATTCTGTGAAAAGATGTCTGGACTGCTCATGCCTCAAAGTTAAAAAACTTCCAGTGGTTGATAAGGAACAGGAAAAGAAGTCACAAATACACATCCATTAATAGGCACAAGTTTGCCATCTTTGATGGAGCAGCCCAGCAAGTGACATTTTCTGACAACTTTTTAGTTACCACAACTTCAAACCTTGAAACTTCCACTTCATTGCAGAAAATATCATTTTTCAGCTGTCACTTTTGAACAAGTTGACTGTGCAATGAAATAGCTCACAGACCCCTTCGTTTGCATAGTGGGGCATCCTTTGAAGATTCCTTTACTCTTTTTTCCCTTTGATTAAGGCCCAGATCTAACACTCAGCTCCCAAGGTCTATTTGTGAGAGCAACCGGCCTCAGTATCTTGAGAAAAACTTCAGAAGTGGGTTCTTGGAAAGTGCCCCAGCAAGGTAAGTCATAACAAAAGACAGCTAAAAATATAGAAATATAGTGTTAGATTTTCTTGAATTAATCTCTGATCATCTCAGAAAAGACTGGGAGGGAAATGGTTTACAGTGACAGTCTCTGAACACCTGAAATCTAATTTCTCTTCTCATTTTTCTGTTGTACTTCTATTTATTTAGCTAGCTGGTGGAAAAAAAATAAAATAGCCCTGTATCTGTGATTTTGTCTCCTGACAACAGGTAAAATCCCAGCCTGGTCTTGCCCCCACATCCCACTGCTCTACACAACAGATCACACACAGCCTTCACTGCACCTCACGTACCAGAGAAACAAAGAGCCTTCAGCACCAATAGAACTGAATTAATCATTTGGACTGGGAAAAAAATTCCATCTTTCCACATTCCTGGTTCTATTTTTTGGTTATTTTTCCTGGCTGATATTTATATCTCCACGGCTGGCAGAGCTCAAACCTGCTGTAGTTCCAGCTAGGTCTCAGAGCTCTCCATGCAAGAAATCAATAAAACTGATTAATGAAAAGCATCATTCATCAAAGCCAGCTCTTGGATACAGCACTGCAGTTGATAAAATAACTTTAGTTGTCTTATCCTTTAGCTAACTGCCTCATGTGTGGCACAGGGGGATTAATTGATTGTTTGCCAGTACTCACACTTTTCATATATTTTAACTAGTAATAAGATATTCCGAAGAGATCCACTTGAATGTTTTAATTATAATAAAAAAAAACCTATGCTGCAAAGTTAAGAATGAATCCTGGCAAAGAGTAAATCTATGAACAATATCCTCAGTTATTTTTGGTGAACAATAAAACATTAAGTAAAACTTAAAATCTGGTGACAAGGAACAATAATACAGAAGGACAAAGGTAATAAAAGCCTAAAATAATATCATGTTCAGTTGGTTATATTACTCTTTGACCATTAAAACATTAACATGATGATAATCAATCTTAAATCAATTACGGTGTAATTGCTGAGTCAATAGAAGTGCAGTTAAATATTGATAAGTCTCTAAAAGCTCTATCAGGACGTATTGACAACTGGAGAAATGAGTGCAGGCCTGAGCAAAAGGAAAGCTTGACTTGCAGCGCTTTGATGGAAAGCAGCACAAGGCTGAGTTTACATTTCTATTAGCAGCTAGACGTGGCGATCGATGCAGGCGCCTGTGCCCTGTCAGCATGGAGCACTGAGGATGTCTCTGTGTTACTGCCACTCTCTTCATCTCTACAACACCGCGCAGGTGGCCAGCTAACATCCTGGCTGGTAAAGGACAAAAGGACTTAACAGTCCAAAGAAAAAAAAATTATCAAGTGATATGAGAGGAAACCTATTTATGTCCAGAAGGGTCACGGCTGTTTGTGCTTAGCATTCTCCGATGGTTGCCAAGGGAGTCAGAGTAGCCTGCAGGAACACTCACTGGAGTGGCTGTGCTTATCAATTATGAATTAAGAGTCCTTTTATTTTGAAGGTTATAAGCAAAATAGCTCCAAAGATTTACACCATCTTTTACAAAATTACAGGGACAAGACATATTTTAATAAGACCCGGCTTTGTTTTATGGTGCTGTTTATCAAAGGAATCACCAGTTTTGTTCCCTGAAAGTGGAATAGCGATCCCCATCCTCCTGCTCTTCCATTTATCAAAACTCTCTTTGTTTCTACAATACTGAACTACTTGTGTTCCATTTGTTTGATGAAGTCATTATGTTGAAGCAAATACCCTTTACTGTTTCTTTTGTGTCTATGAGGGGATGAACAATCGGTATCTAGACACTAATATTCTTTGAATGAAACATGCTCAATTTTATCTGTAGCCAGCAGCAAAATATAAAGAAACAGAGAACAAAACTATTTGGCTTAGGATTTGGGTCAGATAAGATACAGTATTATAGTAAGCTCCAGTAGCAGTAGCTGGTAAGGTTAAGTCAGGAGTGCCATTATAGCTTTCTGTTTCTTTCATTCAGATCACTTTTTGAAACATTCTCCTTCTCCGGTGGTATTTTCCTGCTTTGTGGCTGCTCAGGGGCAAATAGTTTTTAGCAGGTTTCAGCTAAAACTGTTTAGCCATTTCCCTTTATTGAAAGAATAATTCTCACTTCCCTCTTAACCCCTTAGTATATATTGAGGAAAGTTTTGTTCTTGAAGCAGCAGCTGAGTGAACCTTCCAGGCCAGCCCTCGTGGTTCATTTTCTACTTGTCCTTCCAGGCTGGGAGCCAGACACGAAACGTGTGAGGATCATCTCCCAGCCCCTGCTGCGCTGGGCAGACCCTGCCTTCGAGGGCTCAGCCATGGGCGTACAGCACGCGAGGCTGTAAAGCAGGGAGTTCAACTCCAGCTCCTGACCAGGAAAATCCCTGGGTCATACACATGACTTCCACGGCATGATTTTTAAACCCCGCTGCTGGAAAAACGCCCTAGCATTCCACAAGCCCTGTGTACTTTGCCCACTGAGGAGTCACCTTCTAAACACCCTGGCCCCACAGCATTTCCCAGGTCTTCACAACTCCTCAAGCCTGACCACAGCGTGAAGGCTCCAATTTTCCTTTTGTCTCAGGAACCTCAAACACTTCCATGTCTCAGAAACACAAAAGGGCTTGCGGTTTTGCTTGGTATTGTACTGTTCAGCAAATAAAGGATGAATAGCCCTCAATAACAGTGACCCTTTAGCTTCATGAGGCTTAGATGACATTGCACAAGACATGCAACTTAGAACAGCCTGGTGCAGGTAACTAAATTGAAGTTTTTGCTCACTGAATAACAAAATATGTTTTTATAGCTCATTTACATTGCTGAATTTGCTCCTAATAGGGGAAAAAAAGAGAAGCACTTACAAGGTCAGTTTTATTCCTATCACTTATTTCTTCTGCAAGCTTCAAGAATTAGAAAGTCCACATTTGCAGAATGGTTGGTGGTTCTGGGAGTGGAACAACTGCTATCCTCAGCAGCAAAAAACCCTTAACTGATGAGAACATCCTGAGGCCAAGACAGAGCACACCCTCACAGAGACAGGAGAGAGATTTTGGTTAAATTTATATGACTACTCAATTACAACACAATGTGGCTGCCTAAAATTGAGGAGTGCAAACTGTGTGGATGCAGAAGTGAGCTGTGGGTCAGACAGGCAGAGCAAGCAAACTTCCACAGCTGTGGCTCAACGCTTTCTGTGCAGGGTGGGCAAAGACAGGCATCTGTACAACTAAGGCTCCAGTGTCTGATTTAGATTCAGCATGGGAATGGGGTTATTTTCTAGCAGGAACAGACTCTCTCTATCAATCATTGCCATTGATGAAAAAGTCACTCTAATGGGGAAGAACGCTTCTCTTTCTAACAGGCAGAAATTTTTTAAAATGTCAAAGACTTTTGATAAGTCTGCTAAAAAACTCAACCTGCATCAGACTACAGACTGGTTTTAGCGATTGTTTGGACATGTTACATGATAAGTTGTTATGCTTTAGGAATCATTTGGAAAAATGAAACAATAAATTATAGATTAATGTCTCTGCTAATGAGATCCCCATTTTAATTAAAGCTCTTTAGCAGATGAAACAGATAGGAGTTCAATAGTCTCCAGCTTTTCCACTTTTCCATCTACAACAAAGCATGCCCTTCTTAAATATGAAATCTAAACATGATGTACTTATTCAGATAATGCAGTGAGTAGCAGTTGAAACAAATATATCTTTAAAATTGTGCCTCCAAAAGAGATACAAATTATATTCACAGATTAAAATAAAGGATCAAGGCACTCAGTAGAGATGACAAGTCAGAGGTTTAGGGTGAGCTGTGGGCCAGGGGTGCCCCATGCCCATCCTTGTGGTTCAGGGCAGGTCTCTAATGCCAGCTCAGTGCCTGCACAGGGACAAAATGTCTGTACTCAGCCAGATCTCTCTGTAATATTCCCAGATAAATTCCTTCAAATGCAGCCACAGCCAAAGCCCACACTAAGCCAGTGAAGATTCAATTGGCTTTTAAAATTGGGTGTCAAGGTTAACTCACACTGTTACGTGTTGTTTAAAGACCACATCAGGATCACAAAGTGTTGTCTGATGCTCAGCTCCCCAAAATAGTTCTGAACAGAAATGTTCCCTAATGCTGCTTTCTGTGTTGAGAGAGAAGCAGATACCTCACACATGTTAATAAGTCCAGATAACAAATTACAAACTGATAACAGCAAAGTACCCATGAAACAAATCAATTTGACATGGAATTTTCAGTGTTAGTCTCAAACAAAAGTATGAATTATCCCTCAGCTTTTTCTATTTCCCAGCAGACACTTTGACAAGGAAGGCTATAGAGTTGCTCATGCTTTCTAAATTCTCCATGTCTACCTGTTTTAAAAAAATATGCAAACCCTATATATTTAACCCCATTAGGAAAAAGACTGCAGTTCAGAGTTTGAGATAATTTAAACAGCAAACTATTACCTCTGAGGAGAGAACTGGTTATTTCAGCCAGCATGATTTTTAAATCAACCTGATGTCAATAAAGAGATGTGAAACTGTGGAGTTTGGCAATTTCTAACCCTGAAAAGATCACCTTCAAATCTGCCTTTGTCACTCACTCCTCATTAACATAAGCATCACATATTGAAAAAGAAAGTGGATTTTTAAAATGTAAGTTTTAATACATTCTTACTATTAAAATATGCCATATATAATTTGGAATCTGCAGCTTAGCCACATTACAATTAGAACAGCCCAGCCTTCTAAAATATTCTGATTTTGAGTGTCTGATATTACAGTGCTAGCACTGCATTAATGTGCCACTTTGAAGCACAAACTGTTTGTATTTATTTAATTTATAGAAGTGGTTCTGTACTCCTTTAGACGTGTGAAGAAGTATTCTATATATACCCCAGTCCTCCTGCTAGGCCTTTCCTTTTCAAAGACTGACTGCAAAACCAAAAGAGGCGTGACACTCTTCTTTACAAGCATGATGGGGAAGATGTTCAATATTTATGACCTTCAGATGTAAAAATGCTCTTTATCAGCTCCTGTTTTACATTCTATTCAGCTGAAGTCACACCACAGGTCAGCTAAGAAGACTATCACTAGTGCAAGATAAATGAGCAGCTAACAGCATATGTGAAAGGCTGCAAGTATCAGTAGTCTAAGGGGATAAAGTACAGGATTTGCTTTTACAGGAAAAGGCAAAATCCTTTGAAAATTACTAATAAGGAGTGAATTAATTTGTGCTTTATACAAAACACCTACTTTAGTAAGAAAGAGAGAGGATGAGCTTCAGCTGTGTGATTTTTAAGGAAAATTACAGATGGGAGATTGGTTGTTGCTCCCAAGGCTCCATCTCACAGCATTTATCAATCCTGCATGTCTGCTGCTGGTGTCCCTGCTGCCCTGGGCCTTGGCATGTGCATCTTGCAAACATGGCCTGTGCATATGGGGGCTTGACAAAAATGCAAAGTGCGCTTTTGTCCCGGCTGCTGCACTGTAGGACAGAGAGCACCATGCAGTGGGGTCTGTGCTCAGCTGCACACCAGGGATGAAAGCCTGTGGAAATGCCCCATTTTTACTGACACGATGCTGAATTCAAGGAGATTCACCCTCCATGGGAACAATCTGTCTTTAATGAACTGCACTGGTCTGAATCCCTGGAAGATAAATTCATAAGGTCCCCACCCAGAGGGATCCAGGGTTTATAAAGGTGACTATTCGTTGTTTTCTTCAACAGGGTGTCAATTTTGCAGAAAGTGGTAAGAAGGATTCTACTGTTAATCAAATAACTTTTTTTTTTCTTTAATAAGTCCTTCCAAAATAGTAGTTTTTATCTAATTTGTTTGAAATTGCCTTTTTCCTCTGTCTGGAAAGCAAAAATACACAAGCTTTGGAACCACTGGGTCAGCTTGTCAGGAGTAGGAAAGCTGTCTAATGCTATTCCAGCCACACTGTAAGGTGGTTGGACACTTTTTTGTCCCCCTGCAGAAGGATCCTATAAGGCTTGTGCTCTTTCAGCAATATACTTAACCATGTGAATGTCCAGACAAATGAGAACTGTCCAAACAAAAGGTAGAAATACTTCCCATTCCAAAGCAGGCAGGAGATGCTGTTCTGCTCTCCTCAGGTTGTGCTCAGTGAGTCTAAGGTGTTACTTTTCCAGTTAAATGGTTATATTTCCCACAGACTTAGGAGACAAATTGTATGCATTAATTATCCAATACTGCTGAGCTCTCACAAGAAAATATGCTTAAAAACATGGGCTTGAGGGGATGCTACTTTCTGTCCTGCCACACACACATTATCTAATGGCACTCCCATGGATTTCAGATTCATTCCTAGGTCATCGTTTCAAATCACAGGTGAGTGGAATGATTTTACAGTGTAAGAGTTGGCCATGGATAAGTCAATGTAGTCCCTTTTCAACAGGGAACATCTGTCACTAGTTTTTGTTAACAGTGAGCAGCTCCAGTGTACATGTGGAACATTTTACAGATAAGAGGAGGAGTGGACAGGAGGTACAAGATATACCACTATGCTAGAAAATATCTTAAAAATTCCAGGAAAACAGTCTTAGCAAATCTGTTAATTGAAAACTAAAATTCAGACTTTTACCTCATCATCACTAGCAGTTTTTTAAACAAGATAAATCTGCTCCAGGTATTTCCACAAAACAAAGCATTTGCCATCCTTTTATTCATCACACATTTTCTCTCAAGGCATATTCAATCATTTATTTCAGGCACTAACCATTTAAGGCTATAAAATTGATTCAAAATAGAAGTCAGTGTACAGGTACATACTGACTTCACCTATGGAATACCAATGCATACAACTGCACAGAGTTTTTCATGGCAGATTTTGACTTGACTTTGAGGAAAAGCTAAGCACAGCATCCCCTGACTAAGTTAATGCTAGGCATCCACAGGTGTATCATGGGGAAAATGTGTAGTTGAGGCTTAAGCTGAGAAGCTTAAAGAAAAATTCACTTCAGGAGGTTTTTTAGTACCAGTATAAATAGCTATTGCTGTTTAAAATCTGTCATGGTATTTCAGCTTTGTATACTGAAGAGCCCTGAGCAAAAAAGATTTCTAAATATGCCTTCTTGTTATTTTTTCTAATAGCATGCTAATTATGCAGAAAGGAAGCTGAAAATTTGTACACTGAATGTCTTGGTGCACTCTATATTTTCCTCCCTGAAAAGCATTGTGTTTATTTCACTGAGCTGTTTCCAGTATCAGGAGGAGAAATTTTCCAGAAAAGATCCCACCAAGCCCTTCCCTAGGTATCCACTGTGGAGATCAGGCTTTCACTGAGGCAGGTTTCATTCCCATAGCCACAGGAGCCCTCTGGGGATGTCCCAGGGAGCCTGGCACAATCCTAGGCTGGGCTTCTGTTCTGTGGCCCCTGCTCCAGGCTCTAGAGCAGCGCTGTCAGCAGAGCCCACTGCTCCTGCAAACTCTGCCCGTGGCGAGGCTGATGCGGCTGACATCCCAAAACAGGCAGCTGGAGGGAAATCTGGGGGAGTGGGTGATGTACCTGCAAACCCTCTCTGCAGGGGTGTGCTGAGCCAGTGGTGCACTGAATGCAGTGCTGTCACTCTGGCCAGCAGCCGGGAAGGAACTCCCTTAGTGTGGTGATCTCTGTGACAGCTGGATGCAGCACAGCATTGACAAAGAGAGCAAGCATCTCTTGGAACCAACATTTTGGGGATGACAGCTGAATACATCTGTTTGGTATTAGCTTTGCTACTTTACTTTTCATAAGATGTGGCTCATCTATGGCCTCCCATCATCAAACCTGTTTGCTTGTAAATTATCCTATCCAGCATCACTCCAAGGTGTTCCCACAACACTGTAGATCTCCTGATGCTTGCAATGCTGTTATTTAATATTTTGATATCTTTATAGATATTCAAGCCAGGTGACAAGCTGCACAACACAAGGAAGTAGTCAATTCCCTTTAATATAGATGCTAGATGTGCTTTTCTCTACTTTATCTCTTTTACCCCTCAAGACACCTAGTTCCTTGAGGGCTCTGCTGCAAGTCTGCCTTTTTCTGGTTTGCTTTTTTTGTTGACCTCTGATTTCTCTAAAATTGTCCTGCAGTCTATTCTTTCCTTAGCTTTGGAATATCCTTGTGATCCCTTTTTTCTCAGTTTTAGTACTACCAGACATCTAGTAACATTAAAGCATTCTGTAAGTCAGCAGCAAGAGAGCATTTAACGTTCAATATTTTCCACATCATCCATTATTTGTTGCCTCTTAAATAACTGACATCCACAAGCCTTTCCTCTGGTTGTAGTGAAATTATTCTCTTTGATTCATAGGCAGTATATTATGGCTAAGAACCTCTACTGCTAAAAACACTTAGACAAAAGCTGCCCGGGAAGAGCTCTACTTTCATCTTTGAAACTTTCCTTGATTTGCAAGCATTAGAGAGGATTACCTAACACATTTTTACATTAAGAGCAAAATAAAGAGCATAGACTAAAAAATGTGAAATTCCAAATGCCTGAAAGTAAAACACCAGAACCATGGACCACTGTCAGATCCTTTGATTGGGTGGTCATTTCCATTAAGTTGTGTCTTTTCCTTTAATTTACTCCATATTACAGTACTTTGTGTTTTTTCCCTGGGGATTTAATTTTCTTCTACCACAGCCTTGTATAGTATAAAGCATATTTTCAATAAAATCAATAATTTTTCAGCTTTTTATTGCTTTTTTCATCTTTTATCAATGACCCCAGGTTGCTACACAAAGCAATTTTTGCGTGTGACACCGACAGAAACTCTTTTCATCAGACCAGGCAATAGCAGCCAAAACAAGAACATTTTACATTAATGAAGGTCCTGACAACAACATTAGAAACAAATTGTTTACATTTACCTTCACCTGGTTTTGATTTTGTTCTTCAGTGTGGTAATGAGGTACACACACACACCAATGTCCTTTGTAAAAGAACAGAGCCCAGTGGGCTTTGTTAAGTTCTGTGCTCATTATTATTTTTCATCGTGCACTCATTAGGGTAACTACTACCTTTCCATTAAAAAAATAAATATATATATATAATGAAATCATTAATTACTTCTGGTTTTTCAACTGAGCTAGAAACCACATGAGTAATTTCTAGAAGGTAGGAGGAGGAGCTGAAAAGGGGAGGTGTTTTTGAAGAATATGCTTACACCTGGGTTATGTGCCTGTGTGTGACAGTACTGGCCTGGAGAGGAGACAGTGCAGTGTGTGCCATACAGATTCATCAGAGTTCTACTTATAAAATGTACACACATGAAGAAAGGTATTTTATGTCTGCAATTAGCTATCATTGCCTTCTTGGTCATTAGCACCCCCCATTAGGGATTACCTTAGGATAAATGAAAAGAGATTTTATTTCATATCACTAAGACATACAGAATGAAAAAGGAATATGTAATTGCCAGCATTAGTTACTGTTATTTTGAGCAGTAACTCAATAGGATAGGAAACAGAAGGAGCTGCAGTTTCCTTTTATAGGCAAGATAGAAAATTCCCTTTGCTTCTCAGTTAATTTTGATCTCACTGGACTGCTTGTACAACACCACCAAGCTAATATGAAGAGAGACATCATCTGCTTCATGTAGGCAGAGTACACTTGTCAGTGTTTATGATTACAGAAGTCAAGCTGCTTTCAAGTCACATTCAGAAACGCTGAAAATGTGCGTCTTTTGATAGCCTGCCAGTAGTGTATAGATATATAACCAGTATGGTTACAGCACATCATAAAATTTTATTTCCTGCAGATTTGTCTGCCACAGAACATTTACTCCCTGTCAAAAAGGTAAAAAAAAATATGCTAACAGCTCTGGGTTTCCTCTACACACTCTGAAATTTCTGAAACCATCCCTACAGCTACTGTTTTTTTCCCTTCCTTGCAGCATTTGATGTACTCTACTTTTGATGTATGGGGAGAATTTATCTTTAGAAACGGATTATTTTCATATTGGTATCTAGGGAACAGCAGCTTCTGGAGATATGATTTAATTTGGGTCTCCTCCATGAGGCTTAGGCACGAGCCTGCTGCATGGCACTGCACATCTTCTCTTTCTGGGAAGAGCCTTCACAGAGCGACTTTTATGTGGTTTATTAGATCCAGGTATTGCTTCACTCAGCCTGTTTAAGCAGAGACAAATACAGAGCAGACCCACTGCCAGCTCAGTTGTTTCATGGTTGCCAAACAGAGGGGCTGAGAAGTCTCTCTGGGGCTAGCTGATTTTTGTGCTGTGTCTCAGGACTCCTGGTACAGCATCAGAACTCAGCTGAAGGGGGCTGAGCAACAGCCTCAGCTAAATTAATTAATTAGAGACCAATCTGGAGCCATCTCAAACTTAGCACTCCTTGAACTCTGTGGAAGCTTTAAAGTCATCCTGTATCATCAAATTAGCTGAAGATCTTTATGCCAAATCCTTCATACAGCTGGGCATTCCCTCCTACTGTAACATTAAACAACCCTGGTGTGATCCCACTGCAGACACTGGCAAGCCTGGGTTTTTACTGCTTTCACTCAGACCCTCCCCAGTAACACAGCTAAATCCCACAGCCCTCATGTGAGAAGTGCAGGGAAGGTGCACATCTCACATCCATCCAGCACCTGGCTCAGCTCTTCCCAGCAAGCGCTGCTGCCCAAGGATGGAGAGGAAATAACTCAAATTTAATCCTCATGTTCAGGAAGCAAAACTCAGGTCCGTACAGAGCAGAGCTCCTGTGCCAGAGAGATGAACCAGTCCTTTGCTCTTTGGGGGCTCTCCCAGCACTGCTGGCAGTTCCCCAAGGAAATGCCAATTTCCTGAGCTCAGCCACTGCCAGTGATGACAGGACAGCTCTGATGTACCAGCAGCCGCTGGGGGAAATTTCCTGACACTGTTAAGGACTTCTTGAACAAGTCTGGCCATACTATAATCCTCTCCTTGCTGGAGTTTTAATGAAACACAGCTTCCTTTCACAGAATGTGTGGCATAGAACTTTTGGGTAAGCAATATCTTACACAATTTGCTTCTAATTAAACTTTGTTTATGTCCAAAAATATGCAGCAAATCAGGTGGGACAGGTAAAGGTTTTGCAGTCCTAGATGGTTTTGTGTTGAAAGAGGAAATCCACAATTCCAAGAAGGCTGAACAGACAAAACCCTCAAAATGACTTCCTAACTAAATGTTTAATTTTAGCCTTAAATCTCTTAGTATGCTCCATGCAGGAAACGCCAGAATTATACATTTAAACGAAATAATTTATTACAACAGATTACCCAGAGGACTGTTTTCTGAGGTAAAATGATTAGTTTTAATGAACAAACAGCTTCTAGCATTTTCTTTTTTCTGAAAAATTCCCAAGCAATTTTAATCAAATAATAGTAATGCCACTTCTGAGCTCCATTTGAGTGCTTTTACTTTCTCCTAAGTAAATGGAATGCTCCCAAGATTATAGGGAGAAAAACACCACTAATTCTTAGCATTTGGCAAAGGAAGTATAATAGAAGCCAGTTCACTCCTGTAGGTGCACGTGCATCTGGCCACACCGCAGTGCAGTCTAAGCAACAGCATTGAACTCACAGATTCATTTAGATTGGGAAAAAGCCTCTAAGATCATCAAATCCAACACTGCCAAGGCCACAGGTGACCCCTGCCACTACACATCACATCTATTTGTCATTTAAATACTGCCAGGGATTTTGACCTCACCACTTTCCCAGGCAGCCCATTCCATCCAGCTAATAATTTTGCAATTAGAAATGGAGAGTGTCTCAGTGACAGACAGCTGAAAAAGAAACCCACTGGAGGAGTCCTGCTGGTGCTTGGAAGGGCTCTCCACTTCAAAGCCTGCTGTGCTTCCCCCAGGCAACTGGAAATACTGACTGAGGAGCCTGGCTGAGGGCTGGATTCAGGCTCACTTCAGCACAAATGTGAAAATCAAGTTATTTCAGATTTTACACTAGAGCCACTGCCCCTTGGGCACATTTCCCTACAAAAGCTGGGAAGGACTTTCCAAGGACCACGCTCTGGACTTGTAGCTGGAGCAGAGTTCGGGCCATTCCAACTCTTTTTAGACTACATTTTAAACAACAAAGCCAAGCTTTGCATTCATGTAATAATGGCCCAAACACAGCAGTGTTTTGTGAGCCTTATGTGCTATTTGCTGCATTATTTTATGTGCATCAGCTCTGAATGTCTTCTGTCAATACTGCACAATATTTTTGTTTGGCTTGGTGCTCTCCTCATTATGGAAGTACAATAGCATGTACCTAATCCCTGCTAGGAAGCCTGGTTCACACAGACCTCAGAAACCTACATTTGAGTTGAAAACAATCTCTGTATCTGGGGGCTTTCAGAGAGTCATAATATTTCTGTTTTTATTGTCATTGTGTCTTTTTTTACAAATTCCTAAGCACATGCAGAATAAATACATCCAATTCCCTGTAGAGTTTTTCAGTACAATAGGCATTTATGACAAGTAAATTGCCAAGAAAACATTTGCAATGCATATAATTTTCATGTGAAATCAGACCTTTAAAATAGAAGTAATTTTTTTTTTAGGATTACAGAGTTTTTACAGCAAAAGCTTGAGGAAACAGTGTTTCCCTTCTGAGATATAAAGCAATAAGATAATTGCAGAGCTGCTGTGAACCATTTGGCAAAAGCTGCTTGCCATATTTGAGATTATCCCTACGGTATGTTTTACTTTCTCTCATAAACCTTAAAGCAGCTATTAGATGAATAGTAATGAATGAGCCTGGAGAAATACCCATATTTGGCCATGAAGCCAAAAGAATATGAGTATGTTACTGTTTTACTCTAAGGAGCTAATGGAAAGGCAGATTTACTGAAGGAAAAAATGGTTGGATCATGTTCTGTATGACAACAAGGTGAGTCATTAAGAATGGAAGACTCTTGAAGGAAATCAACCTTCTTTTTATTTTAATATTGCAACATCCTCTTATGTTTCTAGCTAGCAAGTTATAAATCCAATGGAAGGAAAAATTCAAAAATGGAAATGACAGCATTGGAATCAGTACTTCTGAAACATTTCCCCTTGAGTGTTCCCTCGATGCAAGAGAACACAATTAAAAATCTGGACAACCACAGGTCACAGCAAGCAGACAGCAGTACAGTCTGAAGGGGAGTTGCACTTCATGAACCAGGAAATTAAAAATAAACAAATAACTATTAGCACTGAAAAGTGAGGGTTTCACACTTTCCAACAGCACATAACATGTGTTGCTAGCTCCAGGAATTTGTGCAATTATGCTCTGTGGTGCGGCTGCTGTTTCCTGGCCAAAACAGGGCAGCAAAATCAATCAGGCAGGGAAGCCAGAAATGCCCTGAGCTCTGAGTCAGCTTTTCAGCTGCTCTGCTGTTATAATACAGTCATCACAAATATTAAAATCTGTAACAAGTGAAATTGAAAGTATCTAAGATGCTTATTCTGCAGAGTTCAGTGTTTGATGACATACCTGAAGGTTGCTGGGAGAACTCCAGCAACCAGGGCTGTTTCTGAAGAGCTTCTTTTCATTACGAGATGTAAATCTCACCACTTCTTTAATTTCAACTGTCAAGCCCAGTGATATTTCTAAATATGAAACTGAACACTGTTAGCTCTGTAAACCTTTTATAAAATATTGCAGTTTCTGAAATATGAATGAATATACTGTCACTCCAGTTAAGAAAAAAAGGAGGCTCTATATTAATAATTGTAATAAACTCATAGCTGAATTTGGTTTTCTATCACAAATAGCCACTCATATTGAGAGAACTGAATGTTGACTCTAATCTTCACTGTTGGCTACATGGAAAAATGTGATGACTTTTCAAACCTTTAAGAAACTGAAGAAAGAATTGCTATATTTGGTGTTGTGTCACTGAAGAGTCCATATTACCACTGAAAAGACTTCTCCCTTTCTCTGTCTCCATACTCAACAGCCTGAACATAAATTTAAGAAACGACTATAATAAAATCTGTAAAATGAGACTGATGATTGTGATGGAATAAAGGCTTCAAGACAGCTGCTCCAGCATTCCTGTCCCATTGTTTGTGTACATAGATATATGTAAATATAAAATAAGAGAAAAAAGATATTCCAGAAAAAAACAGTCTAATCTCAAACAAATATGCCACAACTGTGTATAATATTCAGAAGAATACTAACAATATTTCCTGGGGGATTTCCCAGCACCAAACTATCCCTTCATTCTCTGCTCAGGTTAGTAGGAGAGCATTGTGCCAGTGACAAAGGTAAAACTCGCACAGGGTGTGTTTTATTTTTTGACAAAAAATATTGAAAAACACTAGCAACAAACATGAAATTAATGCAAACTAACCTGTTAGTTGTGTATCTTATGTGTCGCTATACTTGATGTAGACACCAGAATCATGTTGCTTGCAGTCATTAGCTAAAAAATACCAAAGCAAACCCCAACCAGAAAATCAGAACCCAGTAGAATTCAGTCCTATTTAAACAGGAATTTTATCTTATGTATCTGGATAAGCCATGGGAGGGAAAGGAAAGAAACAATAATTTTCCAATTAATATTCTTTGTTATGTGCCTGTCCAGGGTGAAGACCACTGTTTCGCATGACTACTGCAAAACTCCTAATATTCTAGAGATGTTAGACCACATAAAAAGAAGTAAAACTCTTATTTTCTAAATGCAAATCCTTCATTTCATTAACACCTTTCCCACTGATGGGTATGGCTAATTTTTTTGCATTGAAATCTAGCTTATTTGGTTTCACACTACAAATCAATAATAAATTAATATATAAATTATTAATCTGCTTTGTTTAATGATACTATGCCACTTCCAAAATTAGGAAAACCACCTTTTTTCCAATCCATATACATGACTTGTTCTTTTAGGTATTCCCTTCATTTTCCCATGCCTTATTTAATATAGATTTTAAGCTTGAAAAAGTTTAAGCAATTAAATCTTTGCAGAAGATAATAAAGTCTTCCAATTAAAAGTAAACTCATATTTTGACCTGTGTAGCCTTTTATAATGTAGCTTGCTTTATTTATTCACTGCAAAACTGCTACAGGAGAATTTAAGGTGGTAGCTATGGTACTTATTTCCCTCTGAAACCTGAGTCTGTCTCTGGTTATTATGCTCTTTCTTGGTCGCCTGCTGCTTCCTAATCTTTCTTTCCCTGTGCTTGGACTCACTGACAATAATCCATTTTAATTAAAGTTCTCCACCCTAGTATTAGGTCAAAAAGGAAAATGTAAAAAGTGATGGTTAAAAATACCCAAACCTCTTTTGCACTGTGGTTAATGTTCTTTGTTGTAAAGGAAATCTTCTTCTGGTCCTACTTGGTTTATTATTTTGTTCACTATTGTGCACTGAAGTATTGAAAAAATTATGTTTTTTTGAGAAAGTGGTCCTGAGACTATTTGTCTTCTATTTGAAATGTGCAATTTTATAAGTGTGCCTCCCAATTGGTATCACTGTTCCTCCTGTTCAGATTCCTTTCATATCAGCTTCAGGCAATAAACTTATTTTACTTGCACTCAGCAAAATTTTGAATTCTGTGTATCTGGCATGAGTCCATTTCAAACGTTCTGAGAATGAGATGCTTGGATACACAATAAATGGGAAGAGAAATATTTTTCTCAAGTTAGGCTACCGTGATTACAAGAAACACTTTTTTACATAAAAAAATATTTTTGACACTTCTTCATATAATTATTCCCTTCCAACCCAAGATATTCTGATGCCATTATAAGAATTAATATACCAAATTACCAGCCGTGGATGGGATGTAATTTCTAGTAGAAAATGCTTTTTTGATGTTTATGATATAGCATTTACACACTGCTATCATTGTCACAGTGGGGTAAAAACCAAAAGAATAACGGAAAGAGGTAGACATGAATGATGTAGAAAGAGTTAATGGTAAAGGTGGGGTGAAAGCATTTTCCCAAGCTTATTAGAATGGCTTGCCTTTTCTCAGGCTGCAGTCTCATTTGCTGATAATTGGATAGTGGGTAGGAATTGTTTCTACCTTTTCCCACCTGAGAGGACTGAATTAAAATTTTATAGGGAGACTGAGTTGGCTGCCTATATTCCAGATAGCTCCGCACATGAACCAGCTATTCCTGTTTATTATTTTATTACACACAGCCAGGAAACCTTCCCACCACCCTGAGCTCCAGTGGACTCCCTGGATGCTGAGGTGCACAGTAATCATTACCTGGGTTATCTGTGCTGGGTCACAGGAGAGCCACAAAGCAAACTGCATAAGCTACTGTGAAATAGCAAAACCCACTTCTGAATACATAAAATGGAGCCTCATTCTAGAATTTATTCCACTGTTTGTTTTGTATTACTTTGCAGTTTTCTAAGGGATGTCAACCAGAGAAGTACTTTCAGCACAATACAGTAGTTCATAAGTGACTCTACCTGTGTGGAAAGTGAGGATGAGTGGGAGAAAGATGATTTGTAATGCTTCTCAACATAGAAAGTGCCTCTTAACCTGTGCAGGAAGAATGTGACCATAATGTAGTCACACATAATTGAAGAAAAATGATTAGATTATAAAAAGTGTTATTGGCCAGTGGAGTAGCTGACATCAGCACACCCAGCTGCACTCTCTGCATGGAGATGGCATCCCTTTGCAGCCCAGTTGTCAGGGGCAGATGTTCTGCAAAGCACATTTCTATTAATCAATCCAATATTCCAATGAGACTAAGCAAGAAAGTTTTTCTGGCTTAATTTTTAGGAGGAAGAAGCACACTTCTGCTATCAGTGAATCACTCTGTGTCAATTTAGGAAAGGATTCACTACTAATAATCTGTGGAGAATATTGGTAAGCATTGAAATAATGCAAATTGTTATTACATTCAAATAAATACCTGCCCAAAGAAAAGAACTGCTAAAAGAAAATACCTCAGATGGACATTTTTCCTTGACTGGGGAAAGATGCAAATATTTTACTGAAAAAGAGTGTTTAAAAAAAAAACCAAAACACTGCAAGACTGAGCATAAAGAATTTGAATAGTCTGCAAAGATTATTAAAAGGAGCAGAGAAAAGCTTATTTCTGGATCTTCTCAAAGTGTCATGAAAATTTTGAGCCAGGTTTTAAACCAGAGGAAAATGCATCTGAATAAATTCAGGCAACATGAAGCATGAGGGTACAGGAATAGAAAGAGTGTGCCACCCACATTCCTTTTTGCAGCTCTGCCTTGGTAGGAGCTATACACCCCAGGAAGAACACTTTTCTTTGTAGAGGAAACTGATAAAATTTAGCTTTGCACAAAACTCTAAGTGTTCCTGCAGACTTTCAGTGATGTATTTGAACAGTACTTTCAACAACATAAATTTTGAGGACTACAGAATAGAAAATTTACATTAAGAAAAAGAAAAATCATATATTTTCCTACCATCTCTCCCTGATATAAAACCAGCCAACTAATTTCCTTCCCTTTTCAATTCAACTGGAAAAATGAGAGCAAAGCCAGCCAGGAAGCAAACCAAGTAAAGGTAGTGCAAGCGCTCATCACAATTCTCCAATTTCAGCCACCTTGAATAGCAGGGATTGGCATTTCAATCATTGCACTTACAGAAGGAAACAGGTTTATGATCTGCACCATCCCTGCTGACTTTGCTGAGGCATTAGGAATTTTTCCCCAGCGCACAGTTTTTATCATATGCTTGGTTTCTAGCAGAGATCAGTATAGAGATGATTTAAAAGATTTAAGTGAAGGCTCAAAGGCTTCTGAAATGGAAAGTTTCAAGTGAATCTGAATGGGATGTGTTTAAAAGATGTTCACCTACACTAATCCTTTCATGGTGAAAGGATGGGAGCGAAAAGGAGATGATGAGAGAAAACAGAAAGCGGCAGATGTTGAAAAGATGAACAGTCAACATGAAAGCAGGCGATGGATGCAGACTACAGCCATGCCAGAGATGGCTTGGCTCCCAGCACTGCGCTGTGAGAAAACCAGTTGGTATATGTACTTTGTTTCTTTTGTCCCAGTATCTAAGGCCCTTCTCTGACTTTACTTCTCATTTTGAAGGAATTTTTAATGAATCACAATCAAAAGATTCCTGATCAAGATTCCATGGGGTTTGTGCCCAGGCATACTCAGAAGCCCATCCATCTGCATGTTCATTAACATAAACTTTTCAAATTCTGGCTTTGTGTTACCATTTGTCAGTGCAGATTGAATTTCTGTACAAAAACCACTGGGAGAGAAATGTGAGGGCAGACCTTCAGAAAAAGAGGTTTCTTCATGATCTGATTTCTTTACATCACCTGCACATTGCAAAGCAGACAGTCTGTTCACAACAGGCAAACAGAGGATTGTCCTGATGCATGGGAACACTGCACTGCACAGAGCTGTTAGATCCATCTCCCAGATCAGCAATGCCACCACCTCATGCAGCAAAGGAAAAAAATAAAAAGCTTTTGAAACAAAGCAAAGAAACCTTTGGCACGTCAGCCAGATGTGAGCTCTGCTTCGATGCTATCAAGTATATGCTGTGGTGGTACCAGTGTGATCTTTCCAGCTGAACACTCTGTAATCTCTGCTTGTATGTTCTGCCTGGAACAACAGAGCTGCTGTTTCTGCCCGAGTTGGTTTCAGCTGCATTCAATCTGTTTTCTCAACGTTCACATGAATAATACTGCTGCTTCAGGTTTTGCTGACATTCCTTTCAATCACAAGAACAAGGCTGACATGTAAACTGGCATCTGCAGCACTGCACTGTAATTTCACTCACACATCTCCAAAAGCTAAATTTGTGACTTATATTGTTATTACAGCTAAATTAGAGCAGTATTTCTCACCCTTCACCTGGTTTGCTCGTACTTGCTTTTTTAATGGTATTGCCCAATTTTATCATTCATTTAATAAAGTGAAGTCTGTTCTCTGGTGGGTCATTTGCCTCTTAATATGTGTTGGTAGCACTGAGATTTCATGGCCAACCTAATGACAGAAAGAACATTATATTGTACCATCTCACAGTGTTATGGTCTAGTGAAACACACTCTGATGCACAAATGGTCAAGTGCTTACTTTAAAATGGACAGGAGATGGCCATCTGCAGGCACAGATATTTCCATGTGTTTAGGAAGTGCATCTTTCAGGCATTGCAGACTCTGGTGTCATTGTCCTCACACTTGGCATTACAAAGATATTATGTTCCAATGAATGATGACTGACTACAGCAGTTCTGGCACTGACAGAAAATGCTGCTATTGTAAGATATGCAAAATATGGCTTCCAGCAGAGACCATCACGGCATGGTTCTCAAAAGCCTGGCCTGAAAGTATCTTTCCACTTATTCAACAGAGCCACTCTTTATTGAGCACTGTGCTTTGAGCACAACAAATGTACAAGCCCAGACTTGAACAGGTCACAAAGACAATACTGTTTTGAAGATGCTTGGATCTACATTTTCCCTTTTGTGGTGTTGAGGTAAACCCAAGATTCTACTGGGAACATGTTGAGTTTACATGTTCATGCACTATTTGCACAAACACCAACTAAGGAGAAACCACAGTCCGCATCTTACAAATAGCCACAAAATAGATGCTGACAGCTGTATAAATTTTCTCCAGTGTATGACTACAGGCAATGCTACAGAAATAGCATCTTTCTGGTTTTCAGTGGTTCAAATTAATGGGAATAAATATGCACACTGAGCAGGGAAATGGATCAGTGATGCAGTCTGGTTGTGCTTCACTGAATTTAATAAGTATCAATTTAAAAATTAATTTCTAAGGAAACCCTTCTTTGTGCTTTGTAGCATCAAGATTCTTTAAATTAATCCCAGATGATCATTGCCTTTCTCCAGCACCTCTGACCCTTTCCTGTCATGAACTTGATGACATGTGGGAGAGACTTGACCTCAGCAGAGGGGGCTATTTTAGATAGTGCTGTGTGTAGTTTATTGACTGAGAGCAGGAAATGAGAATCAATGATAAAAACGTCTCTGGTGGTCAATGAGGAGGAGTCTGATCTTGCCACTGAACTTGCAGTCCTTTTTCAATGATTTCAGAGGGACATTGGCTTGCACACACAAAGCCCCTCGCTTGCCAAGAGCAGGAGAGGCACCACATTCCCAGCTCACGCATGGAACCCAGCAATGTTCTTCTCAGGCAGCCCATGTGATTAATACAACATACTGAGTGCAAAGATTACAATTTTCCTGGCCACCAACCAGCAGTGTTTAAAACAATAAATATTTAAAGTGATGTTTTGTATCAAGCTCTACCAGCCCATCCCTTTTACACTTATTTTCATTGCTGTTATTAATTTAGAGCTGCATTTTCAGCTTCAAGTAATCCCTATATGTGCATGCTAAAGTCACCATTTTCCTTCAATCTTTTGCTGTACACACCTTGAATGATATGAATAACTATATGTAGATACTTCACATTTTTACCTCTTGTAAGTTCTTAATCTTTTTTAAAATAGAGAAGTCTTTGTTACACTACATTAAAACAGGATAAAATCTTCTGATAAATCATTACCAGTTTCTGGCAATCCAACTGTATAGAAAGACTTTTGTCATCTTTAATATCCTTGATATTGAAATTCAGTTTCTAAGAAGCAAAAGGACATACAATGATATCAGCCTGCTGCAGCATGACATATGGGGAATACATCTTCAATGCATCAACTAAAAGTTGCACAAGTTGCCTACAAAATTTTCCATGTATCCCAGAGAGACAAGCCCCTTCCTATCAAGACACAACATACTAAGCCCTCAGATAAGACTGCTTCTTAAAAGCAGAAATACCTCTTTTACATTTGACTTCTCTCTTTTTCAGGTTTACATGCCCCTTCGAGGCAAACTAGCAAATTACACAGGAAAATTTATGTGATAAGTCAGTCATTTCTTATGCAAATATTATGTTCTGCTTCGGGGTGTATCCTTAAGCTGCATCAGATATTTACCTCAGTTTCTGAAAGAATTTCTTCTGCTAGACCAAAATGTTGTCTTGTAGAAAGGAAATTATACTGAAGTTTGTGATAAAACAATCTGCAGGCATTTTAAAAGGCATTATCTCTAGAATTGGTGAAGAATACGCAATGAGATTTTGTTGCCTAGCAATCTTCTACGTATTTACAATTCATATTGGGTCATTGAAAATCACAGAGATGAAAGAAAACAAGGAATTTTACTCCCTAGAGCTGCTAGAACATGTCTGGAAGACAATGGAACTGGGGAAGGGTCTGGATAGCAAGTCATATCAGGAGAGTCTGAGGGAGCTGTGGGTGTTTAGCCTGAAAAAAGGAGGCTCAGGGAAGACATTATAGCTCTCCAAAACTATCCAAAAAAGAGGCTGGAGCCAGGTGGGGCTGGTGCCTCTCCCAGGCAAACTGTGACAGGATGAGAGGATTGGTTTCAAGCTGCACTAAGGGAAGTTCAGGCTGGACATCAGGAAGGATTTCTCTGAAAGGGTGAAGGAAGGGGCTGCCCAGGGAGGTGGTGGAGTCAACATTCTTGGAGGTATTCAAGAAACAACTGGATGTGGCACTTAGTGCTTTTCTTTAGTTGACAAGGCTCAGTCAAATGTTGCACTTGATCCTGGAGGTCTTTTCCAACCTAAGTGATTCTGTGATTCTGTTTAAGCCCTTCTGACACAATTCACATTTACTTTCCCACCAGCAGCCTCTGATCTTCATGACATAAAGCAGTATGAATAATTAATTCACTATTTCTTAATATTTTGTACGCTGGCTTGCGTATAGTGTCCAATTAGCAATTGACATATTTTCTTTACATCCTGGAATCTGAGAAAAAATAAATCTGGAATAAATCCTGGAATCTGAGAAAAAAAAACCCTCAAAATTGCCTGTTTGGTTTTTTGTTGTTGTTTTTTTTTTTTGTCTCCTGACTAGTCTCATAGTTAATGCTGAGATCTCAGTGTTAGCTCCTCTGACATTCAATGCCCTGATTTTGAGTTCCTGAAGTTAAACGTTATGTGCCAGTTTCAGATGCACAGCTTTACCATTCTGGCCCACATCAAAGCCTTGAAAACGTCCCAAGGACCTCATTCTGAAGGATGTGAATGAAAGTCCCAGCTACACAGGCTTCCTTCCTGGAAAAATATTACTTTTGAATTGGGTGGGGGATGTGCCTGAAACTTCTTTAGATGTTGGAGCTTCATTATGCAACTGTTCAGATTTACCCATTACCATGACTGAAAATTCCAGCTGCTTTTGACTTCAAGGCAAAAATTCAAGGTTACTTTAACATAGCTTTCTCTGCACTCGATAATACCTATTTTCTGCTAAGAAAAAAATTAGTTTAGAACTTCCCCTGCCTCACACTGCAATTATTTTTTTCATCAGTTAGAGCAGCTGCCAATTTACTACACTTTGTGACCTGCATTAGGTTGGTTTAGAAGGCAATCTATCAGTAATAAGCCTTGCTGAGCAGGAAGAGCCTTCGTGTTCACTATTCAGGGGATGGAGAGAGATGATAGCATCAACAGTCCTTATCAGATAACAATTGCAAACCCAGTCCTGACTCAGTCCTCTGAGAGCTCTGAATCGATTGGTTCCCTCATAATATTTTAACTCAAAAATCTGTAAAACAAATAATGCAGCATGGTAATGAAAAAAAAAAAATAGTTACCAGAATTCCTCTGTTTTTGTTATAGGCATTTCCCATTTTGAGCATGTCACATCTGATGGTACCACTGCACACAAATACATGACAATATTGAACCCAATACAGTATATCTGAAGATAACCCAGCAAATAAGCTGTAACTTGCATAAAAAATTGCATTTACAAAAGATAATCACTACCAAACTTATTAGAGAAGAAAAATGTGCATTAGGAAACAAAACCCATCTATTTTTCTGACCAATATTGTTGACTATGTTATCTATAACAGAAATTAGATTTTACCTCTATGAAACATTTTTAGCAGACACACTTCTGCATGGCAAGTTAGTAGTTTTTGATTTTTTTTTTTTTTTAATTTTTTTTATTAGGGATCATCAGTAAAATCTTGCTTGATTTTATGGTTAAAAGCACTCTCTGAGTAGCTAAGAGACATTTCTCGATAATTTCTATAATATTTCTAAAATATTTCCATTAGTAATTCTATTAGAATTTCTATATTTGTATTAGTGGCAATTATTACCCTTTTACTAAAAAAGTCACATCTCTGCCTTTGTGAAAGCTGGGCAAAGACTCCTATTTATTTGGAAATTTACTTTAGGATGAATATCCCTGGGATCCAAGAACTCAACACTTTTCCCCCAAGTGCAGAAGACAATTATTTCATCTCTCTCTGTAGCACAAGTAAACACATCTCATATTTCAAAAATAGCAACAGAAAACCATACCAAAGGAAAATATTCCCCAGCAAGTCTAAGGAGACTATAAGGAAGCAAATAAGCTGTGACAGATTTGGTTACTTAATGTACCACTGGGAGGTGCCCAGATCCTGAGGTAATAAACACATTACAAAAATTCATACAGAACAGAATAGTCTAATTCACATGCAAAGCACTGTGCCCAAAGCATCAGGTGTTCCCTAGAGGGATATAATACAGTGGTGATGAAAATAAAGGAATAGAAGAAGAAAAAGTATTTAGAATAACAAATCAAATAAGTCAGAACAGTTGGCACTTCACAAGGGAAGATATTGCAGACAAGGAGATAGAAAAGAGAGTGACTGTGGACATCTGAGATGACCAAAGTTCAGTCTGAACCAGAATATCCCAAGGGAGTCAAGGTATGCCATAAGGTATAGAAAGATATATGTGAAGTATACCAAGGAATCCAGTGGTAAGGAAGAAATATATTGTATTTTGTTATGAAAAGAAAATCAGAATTTTAGAGATTTTTTTTGGTGAATATAATCTTTTTTTTAATGAGTTGAATTTTGGTTTCAATTCTAGATCGCTTCTATTTTTTTTTTTTTTTTTGCTGTCTATACAGATAGAGTACACACATGAAAAGAAAAAAAAAAAGTCATTGTTCTTTATAAGATAGAAAATTTTTGATAGAAAAAGGCCCTGACAATGGCAGATGTGTTTTCAGGCACAAGGAAGGGTCACCTCACTGATGAGTGTGTGTTACTCTATACTCACTATGCTACTAAATGTCTTTCATGGCTTTACCTTTAAACAAGTGTAAAAACACGACACTGTCTGAAGGCAACCACATCCTTTCACCAGAATGTTAATAAGGAGCCATTATTTCAGTCAAGCCACATTTCTCCTGAAAATGTTACCCCGTCCATACTTATCACATATGTATGAAATGCAAACAGAAGTAGCATAGGTTACAACTAATTCAGCACTTGTTATAAGAAAACCCTATGAATTAAAATAGCTTTTTATTTTTTCTACTATGAAATGCCTACTTGTGCTCACATTTTCAACTGCTCAAATGTAGCTATTTAGTCATATCTCATATAAATATGGGAAATACTGCAGTTTAAGGGAATAGATCATGATACATATTCCCACATCAATCTTATTACAGGAAGTCACCCATGCAGCGTTTTTGTATAAGGGATATTCACCATTTTGTGAATGATTCAGATTTTTAATTAAAAGAACATTACAGAAGTAAAAGATCAGGAGCCCTAAGTTAAAGGTACAATAGAAACCTCTTCTATCTCAAAGCCATAAAGAGCTCAGATCCAGATTTTCCCTCAGATCCCTATATAGCTAATCTGAAGACATTTACAGATTGAGATTTGGATCATCCCTGGAGGTCTGGAGTCCAGGCCAGTGTCCTACTTCGAGTCTATCTCAAATAAATAGAGAGTGCAAACTTGTTGAAAGTATCAGTCCCTCAAAAGGCAATTTTTTTTATATACTAAAAATAGGAAATATATTAATAAAGATATAAAATGGCTCAGCCTGTTATTGACTCATTACCTGGGGTAACCATTTTTACAGTGCATTTGTGTTGTGTTCAGACATCTTTACAACCAAACTGATTCTTCTTTATGTATAATGCATGCTTGGAATAGGGGATCCTGAGGATCAGAATAGAGGGTTCATCATACTGAAAAATGGAATTCTTTGCATCAACCGTAAGTGCTGCAGGTATTCCAGCAGAGAGCCTTACTGTGCATGATCGTGTTCCAAGAGCACATATATGTCAAGCTTCAGCTGTTTCTGTCAAAAGGGATACTTGAATGCATAATAATACTTTTTTTCTTACTGAAGAGCTTCTTTATGCCACACAATAAAAGCCAACTTGCAGAAAAAAAAATTCCAGTGTTTCTGTCTATAAAGAAAAAGAGATTCTGCCTAATAATTTCATTTGCAGCTTTTCTCTATGATAGTTCTTTAGTGGTCAAACACAATTTAATAGGTGTGATACCTACTAGAAATCATCTTTATCTTTATTTTTCCAGCTCACTCCTTAAGGCATTTCTAGGGTGTACCAATCAGCATTGTCTGGAAGATTGTCTTACACTGGCTGCATCTTCCCTACAAGTGAGACACAGCTTCCACCAGATAAGAACATGAGGATTACACAAGCTGTTTTTATGTTAAGTAGATTTCATGAACATAAAATCTGAAAGTCTCAGTCTACAGATTCCTAGCTCAAAAACCTGTGGGTTGATAAAAATTATGTAACAGAAAATATTACAGAGGCCTTGCTACAAAAGATGCCAGAGATGAGGAAAGTAGAGGACAAACATTCCAGGAAAACAGGGCCAGTCTGTGCCACAGTTATACCAAAGTAAAGAAGATCCAGAAGCAGAGCACCAGAAACTTAACAAGACCCCGAAATCTCCTCTTGCAGCCCAGCAAGGCACCCATGAGCTGTTATCCAGGGTTATCCAGGGCCAGCTGCATGAGGCAGGGACTCTGCCCTTCTACTCAAACAGCAAAAAGTTGGAGGAATACAACGAATAATTTTTAAAAATCCTTATGCAAACAATTCAAAGTAAAAGAGGGGTCAAATCTCTTGAAAAAGGATTGCTAATTAATAAATCTAGCACAGGAAATTTTCTCTATCAGAAAGTCAATTACAAACATTTACTGATGTCTAAATGCTTTTATTTTCTTTGATTTTAAGTAACCATATTTGTAATGATAATTTTCTGATGAACATAAATGTTTGTGAGGGTCAATTATAGATATTTCATTTCAGGTACAGGATGAGTTGTTAACTTCAGGTACTTCAAGAAGTAATGCCTTCCACATTTGGGTGGCTTTGCTTTATGAAAGTCAGACTTTGACTGACTTTAATTAAATTAATGGACAATATTAACTTTTACAGAATTGAGAATTAGAAAGAACACTAGGGGGAAAAAACATACAGGAGAAAGGTGCTTAATGGCTTCTTCAGGGAAAGCCTATTATTTTTTGAACATTAAAAATGTTCAGCTCTTTTAAGTCAGATTTGCAAAGTGATACAAGCCTTTCACACAGCTGGAATTTCAATATTAGACCATTAGAAGACCAGAAAACCTGAAGAGACATTTTAATTACTGGTGAGAGTACAAAACTTTTCTGACTCATGAATAAAATTTTTAATCTCAGGATTTTTCCTAAATATGATAGAAGGGATATAATGAGAAATGAGAATCCCTTCTGTTGTCACATTGACTGTTTTAGTCAAATAATTGAATGATGCCATATCACACAGATAATGAGGTATCTGGGCAGACACCCTTTACTATTTCTCTGTATAATTATAAGTAAAACAAAGCTTTTATTGGCAAATATTTGTATTCTTTAATTTTCATTTAGTAACTCTATACACATTTCAGGTTATTTACAACTATTATACAGCATAATTAAGCAATTTAAAAAATTTATTTTATTTTTGTTTTCTAAATTGGAATCACAGACAGTTGTACAAGCTCCTAACAGTTTTGAGGCTACAACTACTTTCTTAATATTGTAACAGAGATGGATTTCAATTACATCTGATTATCCTCACTATTATCCTCTATTTACTGTCAGCTGTCTTTCCAATATATTTTGGTAACAAAGCATAAAATACTCCATAATGGTAATGACAAGAATGCCTAAAAGTGAGTAGTTAAGCTGCCCAGAGAAAAGGGAACACAATAATGGCCATTAACATTTGAAAACATGTAGGTACACTGATGAGAGGTATGTCTGTCCTTCATAAGAATCTAGTTTCCATCAATACTGGTACCAGTTCTCTCTATTTATTATAAGGATTACATTTCTACCAACCAACCCTCTCTGGTGCTCGATTTGCACCTGATTACCAGCACTCATAGCCCAAAAAATCCACATCACTGGATGGCTCAGTCTTCCTGCCTCATTCCTGTTTGATGTTTCTTCTAATGTCACCAAAAGAACAAGTGGGAAGTGTGATGATTTCCTTTTTTGCAATGCAGAAGCAAGGCCAGCAAAAACTTGCTGGAGATTGACAATTAATTTATCTTAGGAAAGGTTGTGCAATGCAATTATGCTGCCTTCCAGCCATGGCAGAGCTAGCTGAGGCTCACACATATTCAGCTATCCTAGCCTAAAACCATAAAGCATTCACATGCTGTTAAAAGTATTTCTAGTTCTCTCTCTCTAGCTATCAAAAACTCCATATCACTGGGTGCCAATCAGTGCAGGGTTAGGATTACCATTTGCAAAGCTATTAGTGTTTGCTCTACTGCACCACCACCACATCTGAAATGGTAATTTTAAAAAGTCAAACACGAAAGAAAAAGAAGTTTCTTGCATAAAAAGTATAGGTTGTACAAAACTGGTTTCCTCAAGGAGAAAATTCAGCCTGAAGGTTACAGCTCTGACAGTTGTTTCCTACTGCCTCTGCTTTTCAAATGTGATAATGTCCTTTTATAAGCACCCCAGTAAGAGTTTACAACCTCCTCCCAGGGACTGTAAATCCACTGCTTTTCTCCTCTAAATTTTTAACAGATACTATTGTTTCCTTAAATTGCACGCAAGGGGGTTGAAAGAATCTAGATTATCCTCAAGTACATTAAATTCAGTTTCAAGGCTCTTTATGACACACAAAACTGTACCAAGGGACAGCTAATAGGCATGACAGATACAATCCTGAAAGGTGAAAGAGCACTGCACCAGCAGATAAGCAATGCTAGCCAAAACTACAGCAAAAATCATCTGAAACAAAGATGTGCTGCCCAAGGAGTCCCTACTTATTGCAAAGCCATTCATTAATATAAACACAATATCAAGGAGTTATTTTTATTTAACCCTCTTTCGGTAAAGCATTGAGCTGAGCTGAATATATTTCAGGCATAGCAGAGCACAGATGTGTCTGACAGGACACTTTCACTGGCTGATCCCTCTGTACTGACACCAGAGTGGCAGGGAATGGGCTGGGTTTTGGGGAAATAAAGCCTTCTAGGGCAAATCAAAGAGTGGGAAACCCACAGCAGAACACTGAACCTCAGTATAAGGATCTATCAGAAGCTAAGTTTTGAATGCAATCCAGTCAGTTACCCTGCTAGTCAGCAACATCTTGACTTTCCACTACAATTTAAAGTAAGTTGAAGCACTGCCTCTGCGTGTGTGCAAACATTCCTGCAGACACTGTTAGGTACACTCCAGTCTGAACTCAGGGTTCAAGGACTAAACACAGCACTCCATGTAAGAATTCCTGGTGCTTTGGGCATGGATAGTTTCAGTTCCATGCACACCTACCCAGACCAGATTGTCAGACACACAATAAGGCAACAGGGTGTTCATTCAGCCCTTGGCACACTCATGATCCCAAATTATCTGGGATGCATGGCTATTCATTCAGATAAACTAATCATCAAACCATGAGAACCTCCAGTCTGTAGAACTCTTGGTTGTATAGTTGAAGAACTTGTGATTAAATCTTGGATGTGCATTAATAACTAGTGCTATTTCATGTGCATTACCTTAATATAGCCTTCCAGCTTGCTTTTTTTTCCCTCAGGCAGTTTCCTCACCAAATTATTTTTATTAGATCCTTGGACCACTGCAGTAGAGATCTTTAGGGAACTCATCGACTTTGGAAATCACCCCTCCATGTACCTCATCACCTCCTCTCTGAGAAGCTCTTCAGTCACATTAAATTTCTCCTCCTGGTCCTCATTTTATTCCACGTGCATGATTTCCCAGGTGATAGCATATCAAAAGCCCTACTGAAGTCCAGAAGCATTACTTTCAAGCTTTTGTTGCATTGAGTACATTCCAAGCTGGTAAAATCTTTGCTACAGAGAGATTGCTTCTCAAAGAGAAGACGTTGAAGATGTGCTGTAAAGCACATACATGCAACTTTGATTTAGCTTTAAATATAAAGATGTTTCCTACTTTAACAGGCACATTATTTTATATTCTTCATTAATCACAATCAAAGATTAAACTGGGGGGAAACAAGCTCTGTGCTTTTTCACTAATTAACTATTGCACATATATATGTGCATGCAATAATGATGAAGGATCAAGGGAAAAAACTGTTTTGTTTTGATTAAGGATCCTAGTGGAACAAAGCAAATAGTGCTATAATTAAAGCTGCTTAATCCTAATACTTTTCTCAAGTATTTTTGCAGCTTCATTCCTGTCTGGCTTTCTGCCACATCCATCTTATATTTCTGCTTGCACATTTGTAAATACAGAAAATACACGTGGTAAACTTGAGTTCAATTTAGTGAAACCTCAATTAATGTTTTGTCTCATATTTATTGAAGAAATAAACAAATATTTCTTAAAGCAATTCTGTCTTCCTCCTGCTGGAGTATTGGCACAGTGGCCAAACATATTTACCACCATGTTTGAGCCTCCCTAGTAAGACTGACAATTTATACAACGTGCGTATGTGGAAATATTTCCTTTTACTGTTCTGAAAGCAAGATTAGTGATCCTTATACTGATTGCTTTTAGCTCTTCTAATTCAATAGTGATGGATTTCAGAGGCATTCAATATGGCTAAAAAAAAAGTCTTGTATTTACAGATGTCATATTATCAAAGAAGGTCTGACTAATTTTACTTTTCAAAAGAAAGGATAAAGCCTTTGGAAGTAGGAGGCCATTTAAATTCAACAATTCACAAATTTTAAATTTACATACTTTCATTTCCTTTCAAACATTCAGATCTATTTCTTTACCAAAATCATAGAGAAATCAAGGTTGGAAAAGACCTCCAAGATGAAGCCCAGCCTTTGAGGGAATGCCCATTGATCAAGGGATGGTGTCTCCACCATGTCCCTGAGCTGTCCGTTCCAATGATGAACCAACTTCCAGTGAAGAAATTCTTCCTGATGTCCAACCTTAACCCTTCCCGGTACAGCTTGGGGCCATTCCCTCTTGTCCTGTCTCCCCCTCCCCAGGAGAAGAGCTCAACCTTCACCTTGCCACTATCTTCTTGCAGGTAGTAGTAAGGAGAAATAAAGTCTCCCCTGACCTCAGTGCTGTATCAGTTCACACCAGTGTGGCCTGTAGTGCTTTGGAAATCAGACCACTGATTCTAATATTGACATTTAGGTTCAGATGTCAAATTCTGGGCAGTTTGGTTTGAGATTATGGCTCTGATGGACTTTAATTCTGTGAGAAATCAGTTCTCACTCTTCTTTCTGCACTTTGGCTCACAAATGAATTTATCTTTGCCTGCATTCACTTTTCTTTCTCCTTAGGTCTCTTCTGTTTCTTACTTATTATTCAGTTGCTCATTTTATTTTTTCCCCTTTCCTATGTCTCTTTAGTTCCTTAGCCATTTATTATTCATTTGCTTATTTCAAAGCATTTTGCAATGCATGCTAGTCTGCTCACATGTTCTCAGAGTAGTCACATCAGGAGACCTTCTGTCCTTACAACTTACATTTACCACAATGCCTGTTTAGTTTTCACTCAGCCCAGCAGCTTTTGTGGCACCATTTATATGGTGAAAGAGCAAGATGTCAAAGCCAAGACTTCTGGCCCCTTTACAAGGACACTGCCTGTCATTCAAAGCACCCATACAACACAGCTTATGCTGGTTGTAGCTGTAAGTTATAATTTGTTGTTGTCTCATCCCCTTCTGCTTTCCGGGGGTGAGACCTTGTTTAGGATCTGGTGAGAGGCTCATTTCTGACACATCATCCAGTATTTCTGGTTTCAAATGGGGGCATCCTCTTCAGAAGACAGCCCAAAATACATGTTAGAGGTGATATATCCTGTCCAAAAGAACACCTGCGTAGCACTGTCTGGTCATCAATGAAAAACAAGTCCTGAGCTTTCCAGATTAGCCTTTCCCTACATGACAAACACATCCTTTCAACAGTAACAGTCCAGGCTCTCACATGCATTTCAGAACCGAATGGGAATTTAGTATAGTCAGAAAAAATAAGTGACACGGTGCATTCATTGTAAGGAGGCACATGAAGCCAAATCCATTTGTATTAATTACTCTGAGTTTTCCTTTGTGTTTATTAGGCTATCAGTGGGGCAAAGGAACAAGCACAGATCTTACAGGTGTATTGGGCTATGTGATACAGCTGAGCACTGTGCAAAGAAAACAAACCTGTTTTATAGTAAAAAAGCTAATTAAAAATGGAAGCAGCTCCATCTTTCTAGAGTATTTATCAATATTCCATGCTGGATAAGTAAGACCAGCAATGTCTGTATTGTATAGCTTTCTGACCTAATTCAAGGCAGAGCTTTCTCCCTCCGTAGCATAGTTATAGTTACATATATTATTACATAGTGCACACATGACCTGTCTCTGAGGCTGAAAGAGCCAATCTGCGGAGTAACATTTAGCAGTAACCTATTTCACATGGGTAATGCAGCAAATACGGAATTTTTCAGCACTGATGTAAGCTTTGAGGTCTTAAACTCATCTCCCCTATGTGTGTTGTCCTGTCTTAGCCAAAGTACCACTACGGCAGACATTTAAATAAAACATACAATTTTCTAAGCATAGTCAGTCAAAATGCCATTTTATAAGCTATATATCTTTCCATCTTTTAGAGAAAAGAGAGAAATAACTTTTTGTGGGTATACATAGAGTTCTTTTTTAACAAGAATAACATAGTCTTATATGGTGCATGTCAAAAGCCATTGACCCAGAGATGTGGTGGCTGGGGTTATTTAGTGAGGAACACTCTACATGGTGAGTGTCCATACCTCCCATTCCAGATGATTTGCACAGGTGGTCTCTGAGCTGAAATACTTGGATATCAGATGAAGGGGATGTACTCAGCCAGATATTCTGAAAGCATAAGCTCACTAGCCATTATTTCCAGGTTATTATTAGCTTTGCAGCACTTTCATGTAGTAGCAGCCTGCTGCTTCACAACCAGCTGGTTATCATTTTCAAAGGTCTTCCAAATTCTTTCTGGAGTCTCTTTGGACCTCCCTCCGGAAAGATTTCATTTTCTTTGGAGTTAAGGGACATCAAAAGATTAGATTGTGTCATACTTTTTAAGAGCTAGCTTTATTCATCTCAGAGAAAAAGCAGAATTATCAAGCTACATCTAACAATTCCAGCCTTCTGAAAAATCTTTTTGAAAATGTTAAAGACTAGCCAAGTCTGATCATGACCTTGTTCTATATTTAGTATTAAATGTATTCTGAAGGCATACAGAAATCTGGAGTTTGGATAAGAAGTTCCCAAATGAGAGAGATCAAACTGAAAGGAATTTAATTGTAGGGTAACTAGCAGTCCTGTACAGCAGGCTTTTAATTAAATCGGGAAGAAAAAATACATTCATTTTTTTAGATGAATAGTAATTTCACTACAACCAAACTTCTAACAAACTAACCGTCCTAATACTCATAAAATAACATCATAATTTCCTTATGAACAGCTTTCCATGCACCAGGATGAAAAGGCCACAAAACTGAAATACCTGGCAACTCTGAGGTAAAAATGCTTCTGAGGTCTCTCTGCAGGGACAAGACTGCACCACATCATGTTCACATCTCTATCCTGTGCCCAGATCTGCCCAAAACCACGGACCTTGAACTTAGTCCAAGCCTCTAGATTTACTGTTGCATGAATAATAGTTCTCTGTTTGTTAAAGTCATCAGGAGCGTGTGGGAGTGGAAGGCAGGAAGGGGCTCAGCATGGCAGAGCTGAGACATGAAGGACTTGTGCCCCAAGGAAGGGAAACACTCAGGAGCTGGGTTTAGATGAGCCACTCAGGAGCTGGGTTTAGACAAGGCACTTGCCAGACTTACAGTAATTTCACGCGTATAAGGTGCACCCCTTTGACTGAAATTACTGTACTTGTGCCATGAATGGTGCCTTTTTGCACAAGTGTTCAGGGGAACATTAAAAACTCCTCTTTAAAGACCCAAGTTGCATTTTTGGCACTAAGGCTTTCTTGTAATTTTTAGTTATTTTTCTCTGTTAGTCTTAGCTGTTCTTTGACATCTTTATGTTCATTATCCTATCAAGCAATGCGCTATGTTACTCATACATATTTAGGAGATGATATTTTATACATTTATTTGCAGAAAGCATGACCAAAGACAAGACTTCACTATTTGCAGTGGCTCATATAAGCCTTAAGGAGACAATAAAAAAGTCTTGCTTCATTTACTCAGAGAATTTATGCACTTGTCCTTAAAATGTATTAAGTATAAAACAAATTAATTTGCAATTAGATAATTTTATAAATGATTAGTGTTTTTTTATTGCATTTATAATATTATATTTAATTGTAATTGGAATAACAGAGAAAGGAATTGCCATATATCAGCAGCTTTTCAGATCATGAGAAAATTGTACCTTAAATTGTATTACTGGCTATGCGCCATAAAAACCTCATGCAGCATTCTCACTTTAAATTTTCAGGTCTGTAAAAAGATATTTTTTCATTTCCACTTGTAAAAAATGTCACTGGTGGTTTATAATCCATGAGATTCCCTCAATACAATAGGAGAATTATTTGAGTGTCCCTTATTAATGCTAACTGGCACAATAGGCACAAATTCCTTGCTTGTTAATGAAAAACTCAACAAACCCTTTCTATTTGAAAAGCTTAAGTATACAGAGGTTTCAAAATATGTCTATATGATCATTTTTAAATAATGATATTTTACATCCCCCTGGCTTATCTGGTTTTAATTATAAAATATACTTTATATTTAAAACTACAGGTACATCCTCAGTTATTCCAAATGATCTGTTCCTCTTCTTAAGTCACTCTTTATAAAGAGTCCTGATCACAAATAATTTTAACTTCATTTTACCATAAAAAAAAAAAAAAAAGCTTTTAGCATAAGACAGTTTTTAATTCAGAAAAGTTTTGTTTGTTACATAAAGTGGGTTGACTTCTAAATGGTTAATCTTATATAAATTCAAGTCTGGAAGCATGGACATATTGACACATCCTGGTTCCTCTGAATGTCATGAACTCAGCAGGAGAATAAGGTGACAATCCAGCCTCCACACTAGTATTTCATTAGTAACTCTTCAAACAAGTGTTACACATTAGAAACTGAACTAATAGAAAATACTAGTGAAGGGTGACATCCCTCAAATCTCTCTTCAGCACTGTGATTCTGTCCAATATTGTCAATTAAAAACTCCACAGTTCCTGATGGCTGAACAGAGAAATACATAGTAACTCCTGAAGAGTTTAAAGTTTTATAATCTGAGATGATACTCAAACACAATCAAGGAAGACAAGTATTCCAAAAATAATTATTTTCCCTAGCACTAATGACTGAACAAGAAAAGGCTGTAAAAGGCAATTAAATGTGTGAGAGCCTGGGATTATTAATGATACTTTGGCTCTGACACTAGCTCCATTTTTCAGTTGGTATAATTCAACCTGATGTCAGTACCCACTTCTTGGAGGAATAAAAAAGGAGTTAAGCCAATCTTAGATTCATGTCTTCTCAGAACCATCAAATCACATTTGCAACTTCTCTTAGTGCTGAAATACACATTGCTTGAGGTTATCAAAACATAATAAGAACAATTCTCAAAATTACGTCAAAGTTATTTCTCCTGATGTCTAGATCAAATACTGAATAAATCAAATCTGTGAGTCAGAAACCCTTTGGAACAACCAGTCAGCTTGGAGGTACTTAGGACAGAACAGGAGATGGAGGCAGCAGAATAAAAGGGAGGCACGGATTTTGCTCCCTGCTGTGAAGTGAATGGCAAAAGATAACCTGCTTTCACATCTGCCAAAATATAACTAATAAACTAAACTCCTTGTCCTCCTGCCTCCCTGGGATCACACAGCTGGAGGTGTGCAGCTGGAATGCAGAGCTGTCACACATGGGCAGACCTGGCTGGCTGCTTCCAGCAGCAGACAGGGCAGATTCCTACACAGCAGCCAAAGGAGAAATGGAATCTGGATGTGCCTGAAGCACAGGGAGATGGCCACTCTGCTTAGCATGACCATTTTCAGGTCAGCTAGAGAGAGCAATGCCATCCTCTGCGATAACAACACAGAATAATGTCTCACTGCAAGCTCTTATTCTACACAGACACACAGCTAGTAAAATTATGCACAGGATTCTCTCTGGAAAAGCAACAGCAACTATAAACAGGCATTTCAGAGCCCATATCTGACCCAGCAGGGTATGCTAATCTAATATAGCCATGCTCATAAGAATCTGATGCACATTCCAAAATATATTCAATGTTTTTCATTGAACAAATTAAAAACTGTGTTTTAAGTCTTTTAGTCATTTAATGCTTATCAAAATCACTTTCATAACAAAGTGGTTTCAGCTGCATTCTGCAATAACAAAGGAAAGAGAAACTTTAGCAATCTTCAAACTCTAGGATTTGAAAAGCTGATGGTTGAGCAATAAGCAACACAAGAAAAATGCTTGAGAAACAGCTCACACCATCTGATTTAATTGGGTTATAGAATTAAGTCGTTCCAGGAAAGGATTTCAAACTTTGCAGTCATTTTAACAGCCATGGATAGGTAGTTTAAAGGCCATCAAAGTGGAAGCTCATGATAAAATGAGTCATAGAACTGAAGCTGCCACAAAATGTGAAGGGCATACATGATAAGTACCTACTAGGGATGCTTGGCTATTTGGTATGTACTGTACAATCGATTGTTGAATGCACCACTCTAAAAAGCCGTAGCAGAACGAATAAATAAAAAAGCAGAATCCTTCAAAAGCTTTTGTCTGAGTTACAAAATAGTTACAATGTTGTCTCAGTGCTCAGCTTTCTTGTTTCCATTGTAGGGGTGGGATTATATCAGAGTTCATCGTATTTAACTGATTTTTTTCTTATGTATTTTAGGATAATGTTTTAATTGGCTGAGCAGGAATGGGGAAGTGGGGCTAATGGCCAACCAAAATGTAATTAAGGCACTAATAAATATTTCAGATGGAGTTGGTCAAAAAACTAGTAAGATAAAATACATGGCCTATATTTGGCTCTGTATGATAAAAGACCAAGTAACTTCAAACCTTCCCTCGCTGAGGAGAAATGGTATAAAATTGCTTCCCTGCTATGCAATAACACAATTTAGTGATCATTATCCAAGATACCTCCTGGGTGTTGGGATTTGGCCTAAGCAAAGCATAAAGCTTCAAATTTCTTTGCTTCATATTTAGTCCATGCTCATCCTTTTTTTTTCATAAAAGACAAGCTGTGAGTGAAGGATATTTGATACTGATCAAATGGGCACTGGTGAACTGTGCAACATTCCCTCAGTGAGCCCAGGGACTGGACACCTTCAGTAGCCTAAAGTGCACACAAACAAGCAATATATAAGTAAGAAATAATGGAAAGAATACATTCACGTGCCATGAGGAATTTTAGTGTGCTCAAGTTACCTAACATTCTCTTCTTTTACAAAAAATTTCCTGTGGGAGAGGACTATAGGAGACCTGCTTTAGAAGCAAATCTGTACAAAGTGCCAGAACTTTTAACCCCCTGGCAGGGGGAAGTGCAGGCATGCAGTCCTGTCCATGTTCCACTGCCTTCTGGAGACACTTCAGTCCAAAGACAAACTTCTTTTTCTTTGACATAGACATTTTCCTTAAATACACCAGGACTATGTCTCACTCTCCCAAAGAGAAAGAAATCTTGTCCTTAAACAGCACTCCTTTTTGTGGTTTTGTGAGAACAGACAGCTAGCTATTTCGAGGTTAAATCCATGCTGTTAGTAGTTATCTGCAGCACAATATCTATTCTGGGAGTGCATTTAAGACTTGAGCGTGAGTTAACCTCTCTACCAAAAAGGATGAGAAAGGAAGGCTGCGTGCCATAAAACCCCCTGTAGCAGGGCTGGGCTCACATGAGACAGCTCCTGAGAAAGCAGCTGTGTGCCTGGGGAGGGCACAGGAAGGGGAAAGGGGAGAGCAGCAAGAGTCACACTCAGCTGTGGCATCAGCAGCTGCCAGGGCAGTAGAGCAGAGCACAGGCATCAGCAGCCAGGAGGTGCTGTGGGGATGAGAGCCAGCGCAGAGCCAGCGGTGAGGCTGCACTGTGGAGCAGGAGTGATGGACGGTGCAGCACACGTGGGATGAGGGCTGGGGCAAGCTGTGCCCCCCAGCACAAACACCATCAGCCACGCTCACGCTGCCAGCCCTGCCTTGCCAAGCAGGGTGAGACCAGAGGCTCTGGAGATGCTGCATGTGCAGCTCCTTGAGCTGGGAGCCTGTGCAGAGTGAGCCAGGGCTCCTGAGCACAGCCCCTGGTCATTGCTGCCCCTGCTCCAGGCAGCACCTTCTGCTGAGCCAGCCTCACCCAAAGGTGCAGACACAGGAGGTATCATGTTGGGATAATCCAGGAAGTTTTCTCAATTATTCACAAGCATCAAGGAACACCACCCTGTTCTAAACAATGACTTTCCAAATCACTGTGGTTTATTTAATTGGATTTGAAGTGCTCGTGTAAACAAAGAGGGGAAGAAAAAATATATTTGAAGGAATCAAAGGAATTAATCAACCACAAGACCACAGAAGCTGAGTATTTCCCTTGATGGCTGGGGAGTTCAATACAATTTAGATTATATTCAGTAAGTAAAAACTTTGGCTTGTGATATTAATGGGCTCATAATAGCTTCCTTTGGGATATATATTACTTCCACTTCTGTTAAAACTTCCTTTGATAACTTATTCATCACTTTGCCTTTTAAGAGTTACAATGTGTTTCTTGATACATTTAGTATGCAAGTCCTCCTGGAAAAAGGTTTTTGACCTTAGGTAATTTGAACTCTCATGATTTATTGTGCCAAAATTAGAGAGGGTAATTTCAATTGTACTGTTCAAAAGAGATCCAGGAAAAGACAAAAGAAGAAATAAAAAGTCATCATTGACAGAGACTATAATCTCAGAATAATTTAGGCTTCATGAGACTATTCTAATTTAACTATAAATAGCATAAGGATAGAGGGTGTATATAAAGAATGCTAATAATGGAAAGATATTGTGGTAATAAAGAAAACTATGCATACAAGACAACATGGCAATACTCAACACTAGTGAGCACTTTACAATCAGTTATATAAATATTTCTTTTATAGTTATTAATTCTGACAGTAATTCACACCAGTAATCATATGATTTGAAAAACTGCTGTCCCTTCTTGACACATTACTGAGAGAAAATGAGGGTCAGTGGAGAAATCAAGACTGATTATGAAAATAAGCAACAAGCTTAGATTTGCACATACTCACTGTGTTTTAATATATCAATCTGTAAAATTTTTATGATTTTATCTATGATATGCTACTTCAAAAATGCCTCCAAGTGCATACACATAAATAAAACAAAAGCTCTTTAGAAAACAGGGAGACAGAGAATGAGACATCAAAACAGCCCGAATCCCCAGAGCATGGGGTTTTATAGATAAAAGTCGCTGTTTTGCACTATACAACACAAAGAAATTGGTAAAATCAGATACTTGATGGACAGGCAAGTAAAATTTATTTTAAAGGAAAACAAAGAACATCCATTTTTGGGCTTCCCAGTGGAAGAACACTTGCAGCGAATGACTTGAAGTGAGACATTTATTTCACAGCAACTATCTAGGCACAGCATCTTCCTTATATGAAATGAAGATAACCTCTATAGTAGAGAGGCATGGGGCGTTCTCATATGGCAGAAAGTGTTTACTTAGAAAAGATTTTACAACAGAACCAGTGAGTCACAACATAACTTACCTAGTGGTAATTTTACTACAGGTTTCAAAAAATAAACCAAAAAAGTTCAAAATCTTTGAACATGTAGAAACACACCCACACACCAACCCCCTATCTCAAAGAATGAGGAAGCACCTCTGTATTACCATCTCACCCTTCTGCGTGCCAACACTTTCAAGTCTTATTCAGAGTGCAAGCAACTAGTCATGGAGGGGACACCATCCAAATGTTTAGTTAGGTTTGAGGAAATAGCCAAGGGTAGCCTGGAGAAAGCATTTGCAGCACCTCCATCCTGAAAATCTACGTCTCCCAGTGTTCTGGAATTTAGTGTACACACTAAAATGGACCAACAACATCCTATGATAATGAAGCTTCTGGAGAGACAAGTACATAGAGCAAACCTCTTAAGTATGCCAGAACAAAACAAAACAGAAATACTTATAATCAACATCAAACTCCTATTGCTGCCAGCAATCACTTTGCAGATTTGGGAGGTGGGGGGACAGTGCTGAAATTGAAGCCCCCCAGCTGACCTCACCCTTGGGGAGGTGGGAGAAACACAACTTTCTGTCTCTCGTGTGGGGTGCCTCCACAACTGCATTAAAATAAGGCTTCCAAACTAATGAAAAACATTATTCTCCCCTGAAAATGAGAATGTATAATTCTAATATTCCTAACTCTAATATTCCTCTCCTGAAAAGGCCCTACAGTAGGTTAGAAACAAAGGCAAATGATACCTGCTTAGAGTTTTTCAGATGGAGATACATCATTTGCTACTATCACCATCTTTTCATGTCAAAATACCAGCACTACCCCGCCCCCCTCCCAAAAAAAAATATATATTTCTGGTGATATCACTTTTTTCCATAATAAACTTGAGTGTTGAAGTGCAAGGCAATTGAATGTCTCAAACACTGCTGTAGGACTGTTGGGACTTCTGAGCTTTGAAACTCTCATTGTGTCTGTCATCCAACATGGACATTTTCTACTTCTCACTGAAAGAGAAAATGCAGCATCTGGCATAGGGCAAATTGTAATAGGATTGCAAAAGCTATCTGATTAAATGTCCTACACAGTTTGACAGCTATAATAGATTTCCACTGATCTAAAAATTAAATTTCAGAACTTGGTTGTTCAAAGAGTGGAAGGAAAGGATGGGGGGGGGAAAGGTCCCTGTCCCAAGTACTTCATAGAAATCTATATTTTCAACATATTTGATCTTCTTGGCTCCACTGAAGACTATTTCTATGCATTATAGTCTGTATTTGAGTATGAAAGCAACAGATTTTCTTTTTGTTCTATACTTCGCAAATCTTTATCACTACTGTAGTGTATAATCCATGCATTTTTATAGCTCAGCAAATCAATTATCTATTTTGCTCTACTGAAGCACTAACATCAAAAGTTTAGATACCTTAGTGAACACAACCATGGAAGAGAACAGTTCCAGCTTTTTGACTAGTTCTGAAAAATATATCCAAAGATAGTCCAACAAAGATGGCATCTAATTACCAGACATCACTTAATCTGGGGCTTGGAGCTGCTTGAAATTACCACTTTACATAAAGCTTACAGGAACCTTGTTATAAAACTGAAGTGTGCCTGTCACAGGGCATTTCATGCGCTGCTATGGAAAAGATTTTTTTTTTTTTAATATTACAGAAAAAGATCAAGTATTGTTTGTACATGTGATACAAACTTTTAAATGCCAGTACTTTATGTCCACGTGACTCAAAAGACTTGAATTCTATTCAGTGCAAGCTCCTACCATAGCATATCATGCCATCCCTCATATTTGTATTAGATTAGAGGCTCAGGAAATTCAGATTTTCAAGCAGCATTTAGCATGGGAGCATAGACATAACTTAAAATAGTTATACATATGTAAATGTACACTGATCAGTGCACTAACACCATTTTGGGCTTTGGATATTTTTGGGCTTTGGGTATTTTTTAGTTGAGGTCATTTTTTTGTTTGTTTTCTTCTCTGCCTTTTTATTCTTCTTAATCACTGATCTATGTTCAGTCCTTGTTTTGTTTAATATCTCCACAAGGATCTTAAATATCTGTTTCAAGACAGATATTGCACAGAAATTAACATGGAGGCAGAACTTTTCTTTCCTGGGTGATGGAATTCATATGATGGGGAAAGAGACAGTCCCTCTATCCTAGCTCAAACAGCAGAAGAAGCTGGAAGCAATTTCCACACTCTAATCCCAACAAAACCATTCCTGTTGCTAAGGAAGACATGAAAAAAAAAAAAAATCTTCACTGGAAGAGTGCTTGGGCAATGGAATCATCTGCCCAGGGGTTGGTGGAGTCACCATCCCTGGACGTGGCACTGAGAGCCATGGTTTGGCTGATGAGGAAGTGCTGGGTCATAGGCTGGACTTGATGATCTCAAAAGGTCTTTTTCAGCCCAGCCCATTCTGTGATTCTGTGAAAGTGCTGTGCTGTTGCTTGCAGAAATCCTCACAAGCAGATTTATAATCCAAAAAAGATTTTTTGCAGTCCAGCGCGGACTCTCCAGACCCTCATTTACATCAGCCTCAGAACTTTGTAGCACCTGTTCCACAGCTTTCAAATGTGCTTAACTGTTGGAGTGTCTGGTATTCTAGAGATTTGGCTTTACCTCAGCTGAAAGAAGTTCAGCTGGTACATCCATGTTTTTCACAGTTGCAACTCACAGCTGGCCCCCAGCCAATCTCCAATTAATTAATGCTCCAAGGGCCTTCTGTTCCCTCTGGCCTTCTCTGCTGAAGAATTCCTGGCTCATTGCTGAAATTTTTGTTTTTACTTAAGTGCATAGGTTTGCATTCAGCGTATTATAGCTCGTTTGTTGCTTTTCAGCCCTAACAAATCATGTTGTCAATAGATTTCATTTGCACACAATTGTTTTCTTTCAAAAGCTGTGAAAAAAAGCCCTGAATTCTTATTTGCTTAGTTTGAGCTATATGTAATTGCAACACCCAGACCAACTCCTGTCCTCTCTGGAATGTTTAAAACATCAGACTCCACTCCCTAGGGAGAGGCTATCACCCCAATTCAGCTGCTGGAGGCAAAGCCATGTCCAGTCTCTGTGCCTACATTTTCCTGGAGTGCTTGTTAACAACATCTTGAACAAATAGTTTTTCTTTTGCGTAATTTATTGTCTGAGGTTGAAGCAATTTTCTGCTATGTTATGTTCAAGATAAAGTCAAAACCTAGGACACATGAATGACATGACTAAGCCATATGTTGTCATAGTAAAAAAATGTCTTTTCCTGGTGACTTCATGATGATTTGACATTTATGACTCTTTCTCTGCCTGCTTTTGTTTATTTTCTCTTATTTTCCAGTGACATCAACAATGTGCCTCTCATCAGGCCTTTTTCCTCTGCAGGTGCTACTTTTGCCTGTCTGCTTTTCTGTTCCTGTTGCCCATATTACTCCAGCTAACACTATGGCAGCTGCTGCTCACTTGATTGTAAAATTTATTCTGATACCTCTGTAACGTTTTGCTCCTTAAAAAACCAAACCAAACCAAACATGCAAATAAAAAACAAATCCCAACAAAATAAAACAAACCTGCAAAACCCTCCAAAAAACTAGGAAACAACGATGAAAGAAAGCTTATGGCCCATGTTTACTCTCAAAGAAGAATTTAATCAGTATCTAGAAAGGTTTCAAAATACCACACTAATTAAATAAGAAGGGAAGGTTGAAAAATGTGGCTGATGTGATGCCCACTGAAGGCAGGACAGGCACGCTTGTTGTCCTCAGCAGACATCAGATCAAGCCTTGCTTGAGTGTCAATGTTCCAGCAGCTCTGTGGCTTTGAATCTCCTGCCTTTCAAGTGAAGTCAGTGATTTCACTATCCTCTTATGACATAAAACTTTGCTGGCATTTCAAGACTGGTCAAAAAATCTTGTGGCGTTAGGAACCAAACATATTTCCTAACACAATATCAGCCAACATGGAAAGGTTTTTAGCACACTGAAGAACACGGTTAATACTCATTATTGAATGCTACACTGGAGCCTTTCATTTCTCCTTCTACTAAACCTCATCACAGATAAGATGTCAGTTTACAGTTTGTTTTCATTGTCAGAATCACAGCTTTAAATTAGGAAAAATTTGGATTTCTAGTTTAGTAATTGAAGCATTTATTTGAAATTTGAAAGGAAGCGAATGATTTGTTTTCTAATGAAAACTCTTGCACCTACTTGTACCTGTTTAGACATTCTATTTCTATTGTTGCTGTCTGCTTTTTGAAAATCCATTTTATGACAGACAAATCTAAATGAGAAAAAACTACATTTTGTTCCGCTGTTTTCTTTTTTCCAAAACACCTTTTTACCCTGACCTTCCAATCAGAGAAGCTCAAAATCTGCCATTAATTAATTATCTACTGAGATTTTTTCTTGGTTGAGAAGAAAACCATCGCCATTCAGAAGATTAGATTGAGCCAGTTTCTTCAGTAATAAGTTATAACTTAATGCCATCTCAACTTCAAAAGATTAAGAATTAATCAAAGTTTTCACACTTCCACAGTGCAATTTGTTTTACTAAAATCTACTACAGATAGCATTCACAAAAAATCCAAGTAATTTGTCCTTAATATAAGGGTATAAAATGCTCAGGTTTGCCTTATTTTCCTGCTAACCAGCCATTCAGAATTTATTCAGGAGAATATGCAATTCAGGCACATAAAGACAAAAGTCATCTGAGAAAAGTGAAGATGAAAAATCAGCTTCAATGTTTTTCCTGAATAGAATAAGCATTAATGCCTAAAGAGCTATTATCATACAATAAAAATTTCTTTCTTTTACTTTAATCCCTTTCTATACTGCTCTAAAAATGCTGCTGAACCACAGATGCTTTAAGCAATGTGAATTTCAGTATGCTTATAATCATTTATCAAAGCAGAGCTTTACCCTCAGTATTGAGCCAAAGGTCCTCCCTTTTACTGCCAAACCTGTAACTGTTTAGGCATTTAGCACAGCCACTACACTTGCCTTTTTATAATTAGTCTGCTGTTAACGGAAAACATTTATGACATTCATTTATGTAAAATGCTGTACTCTATTCCTATGAAATCTAACAATAGCTCAGGATCAGTCCATTCACATTTTCATGGATTTCCTCACATGAAGGATCATGGCTAAGATCTCTTCTTTCCCAAAATATCAATGTGAAGATTATTTTTTGAGAATTTTAAAATGCTTCATTCTCCTTATCAAATTAATTTTGTTTTTATTTTACAAAAAATGGTGTCAAATTTAATGTAAAATGTTGCTGCAGAGGTTAATTTACCACATCTAGTAAGGAGGCAAAAGATATCCTAAGATCATTATTTCAAAATTATCTGCTACATAACAATTTTAATAAACTGTCTTGTGAATACTGCAGGTGATGAGGTTGCAGGAAATTGTTACATGCAAAGAAATTGAAGTATTTTCTGTGTAAGAATTGTACTAACTATTGGTTTGTGAGTGCAAAGTAACTAATGTATATTTTAGCTGATACATAACTGCTCCTCTGTGAACTCCTCTGAGAATGGCCCCATTCAAAGCAGCCGAACAGCACAAAGCCCAGCACCAATTTTACCCATAGGCAGGTACTTCCTTAGGAAAGGTTTAATTCATCAGAAATCATTTTGGAGGGGCAGCTGGCTTGAGCACAGTCCCCGAGAGATGGGCCCAGAGGTGCCAGTTTTAGCCTGAGATGATGATGGTAGGCTTAAGAAAAAGTCAAATGTTATGTTTTGCCTTTGCTGAGTTATAACATAGGGCAGACGTGGGAGGCACTGACCATTTTTGAAATTATGTGGTACATTAGAAAAGCTGAGTAGTCAATATGTTAATCTTCACTAAATCCATTGATTTCAGAGAACTGATGGATTGGTACTGGGAATTCTTAGTGATTAATCACTGCTAACACAATGAGGTGC
>VRYO01001717.1:10825809-10871256 GCA_009812075.1 Sialia sialis | reverse complement strand
TAATCAGGTGCGGCTTATAATTGTGAAATTACTGTACATAGATGAGCTGGAGGATGTGCTCAGAAACAGCTACAGCACAAGGCATGGACACATTCAAGAGCAAAGCACACTGGTACAGGTGGGGGGAAAGGAGACTAAATATTCCCCCTTTATTTCCCCCCCAAAATGTGGTGAATTACATACTCAGTTCTCCCCAGATGGACTCCACCCCCATGTCTCCACCTCCCTCCCTTTCCAACATCTTGGCTTTTTTCTATTTCCTTCCAATAGTGCTTTGTTTTACTAGCTTAAGACAATGGCAAAATAGACGAACACATTTGATTCTCACAATGCTCTAAATAAAAATATTCAAATCATCTGGAGGCTCATGTGTTTTAAAAATAACTATTAATCAACTTAATCCCAGTAAGGTCAGATGGCATAAATTAGCCTCCAACCCCCTAAAACCAGCCCTTTTGTAGATTGTCTAGAGAAGATAATGAATTGTAGATAAGCTTTTTTGGGTTATGCTGGATACAGCTCACACAGTTCCATGCTTTTATTTATCTTGCAAGTTGGGTTACTCAGTACCCCAGATCTTCGCATCTAACATTGTACCTCCAGGGCTCCCCAAATTAACCCCACGTATCTGTCAGCCGTCAAGAACACAATTACGTGTTTCAAGTGCAAGAGCCTTCTCAGAGCTTGGATTTTCCATCAATCAACACAAGAAAGAGGCAGGCACATGTGTGTGACATTTTCAAAACACATTCCCTTAGAGAACTTACTGTTCTTTCACATTTTAATTGCATTTTCAATGATCTAATTGGTTTTGGTCGTTCTGTGTACACGCAGCTCTTATAAATACTTTTATGAGTAGAAACACAATTTCTTCACCATTTCATGTTGTGGATTTTTTATTGCTAATAGATAATGGGATCGAATGAAACTTTCAGATTTCCATACCTCAAGACAAAAAAAGAAATTCTCAACTCTTCTCTAAAATTCCTAAATAATTTCACATGTTGCTACTTTAAATTTGGTTACCTGTAAATTCTTGTTGGTTCTGTCAGTGAGGAGTGCCTAAGAAAATTACCATCCAAAAATAACTGATTTTCTCTATAATTTTGAAAGACTATAAAATGAGTCAATAATGTGTAAGCAGTTTCTTTTCTCACATGTTAGTGCTCAACTTTATGCTTCTTCATGAGAATATAAAACACATTAAAGCCAGAAACAAAGTACCAGTGAATACTGTGAGGAATTTTTCAGCCATTCTGCAGTTTTCTATGAGCTGCTTCGTTCAGTTTGGTTCCTCTGAGCCCTTTTTTGTTTTCTCTAAAGGGTCTTTTTAATAATTTTTTTTTTGCAAGTAGAATACAAAAGTGTCCTTATCTTCATAGCACACCTATTTTAATCTCTTTGATGCACAGTAATCCAATATGCATGTAACCTGGGGCTGCTTTCAGAAAAGATCTGCAAATGATAAGAGCCATGTAATTCAGCATGACAGAATTGAAAAAAGGCATTTGCAGGGCTATTTACGAGAAGAGCAGAAACTAACCTTTCATCTTGGTCTTGTTAGTATGGATCAAGATGGTTAGACATAGATTGAGTAATTCTGTATTAGTCAATCAACAGCTCCACTGCAGCTGCTTTTATATTTTCTTAGTCTTGTTTGTGAGCACTTAAAAGGAAAGTTGTAATAGCTCATGCCATAAATCCAGTAACTATATTTCTATGTACAGGCATGTACATGCATACATAATGTATAGCTACTAAAAGTTCCCTCAGAGCAAGACACATCAGGAAGTTTGTCAATGAAAACAGCAGTGTTGCTTTCATGGAAGAGAAACTATTTCAAAGAGTATTCAGGAAATTAGTGCCAACAAGAAATGCATCAAATCTGTGTCACTGCTCACATTTCTTTATTTTGGTTACCTGCAGATTGCTTTGCTACTGCATGAAGGAGAGCTCCAGTGTTACACTGACCTCAGAGAGAGTCAAACAATTTGTTCCAGCCCTTGGAGAGAAGCAGTTCTCTCACAAAATAAGTGAGGAAACAATTAAGCACAATCTGCTATGACTGAAATGTGTACAAAGAGGCAAACTGATGGGAACAGCAGGGCTTACCTCACCTGGGGAGAATCTTCAGGGGGTTTCAACATCTGTAACTGATTTCTAAAAGATGGATCATTCTGATGAAACTTGGGATGTGATACCACAGAATCTATAAAGGTTGGAAAAGTCGTCTGAGATCACCAAGTACAAAGTTTGACCAGACACCACTGTGCCACCTAGAGCATGGCATGAAGTGCCATGTCCAGTCTTTTCTTAAATACCTCTAGAGACAATGACTCCACCTTATTACTAATAAGAAAAAGGAGGTTTAAAAATAGGACTTTGACAAAATCAGGAGGGAATCTTTTCCTCGCTGCACTGGCAGCAGTGCAAAATCAGCTTGAGGTCTGCTTGGTTGTTCACACCAAGCACAAAGCATCCCTCACAAATATGAGTCAAGGCATTTTAAGCAATTAACAGAGTGGGCTAAAAGGCAACTTAATTTTGAAAAGAGGGAAATTCTGAAAGAGATCTCTTAAGGTTATTTTGATGTTTTCAGTGCTCCTACAGTAACATGAGCTTGCAGTGCTCACAGTACTGTAAGTGGGACACTGCCTGTTCTTCACCTACAGTTCATGTACTCAGTAGCATGTAACAAATGAGATCTGTGCTGCTGTTATACAAACAATGAGTCTCAAGGTCATCTCCCACTGCAGACTTCCCCTTCAACACTCATGTTTCTTCTCTTGCCTGAGGAAGAGTAAGAAGAAATGCAACAAAGTATTTACTCTACAAGTGATAGGATATGGAGAAATACTGCAGAAACCGTGACACCAAACCAGGACAGGAGCAGGAGACAAACTGAATTCAAAAGAAGCTGTCAGGGACCTATACCCAGCACAGGAGACAGGGTGCAAGCATGCAGGGTATGAATGTCAGAAGCTGCAAACTGCATTTGTATCTGTTCTGTGCAGGCAAGCCAGGCACCTTGGATATCTTGGCAGGGAGCATGGCCAGCCTTGCACTTCCTACTTGTTTCTCACCAAGACAACTCACTAGTACAGCCTTACATCTTGACATCCCTAATCCTCCACTGGCTGGCACTATTCAGGCAGGCTTAGACAAGAAAACTTATTTCTGGGCTGTAATTCTTAAAACTGCTATAGCTGGTGTGCCAGCACAGTAAAATCACTATTTATTTCTCTTGGATCAATGACTAAAAGACTAACACTGACAGCAGTGACTGCCACTTGGGTGTGGTGTATTGTAGGATACTGCAACACTGGTCAGCAAAGTCACATCAAGGCTTTCTGCCAGCTAGTGTAAGATTTGAATGGGAGATGAGACAAAGGTCTGTGTCCAGATTGATTCTCAAGCAAATAAATGAATTAAAGGAATTTGTGGAAGGCTGTGTCACCTCCCCTAACTGTCCCTCATTCCTGGACATTCTCATGACTCTTCTGCTGTTCTAAACCAATATTTTTCTGTTCAAATATCTGATCTTCTGGTACAAGCTCCAAATGATAATAATCCTTTGCTGTCCTTGCAAAGGAGCCCAGTCACCCTTGGTGGCAGGGCATGGCTGGGCAGAGGAGAGAAGGAAGGGCCCAGGAGCAGGACTGATGCTCTGGGTGGGAGCAGGAGAAGGGCCAGGCTGGAGCTGTAGCTCAGGGAGCAGCAGAGCACAGACACCCTTGATCTGCACTGCCTGCAGTCCTTTGGCAAGGCTCAGGTGCCCTGTGTGAGAGCCTGGCACAGCCTGGGCACAGCTCAGCCCTCAGCCAGCCTGCTCTGCAGCAGGAGCAGCCCAAGGATGCTGCAGGTGCTCCTGGGTTTGGGATGAGCAGAGGACACACTCAGACAAGATGTGCTTGGCCAGCTTTTGGCAAAGAGCTGCAAAAGGAACTCCATGATGTGGTGCTTTAGAGGCAAGGAGACAGCTCAGCCACCCCCTCAGCTCCTCCTGTGCTGAAATCATCCAGCCCTCTGCCTTTAGCTGCTCTTCTTCTGCAGAGTCTGTGTTTTATGAGCAAAAATTGGAGATTTAGACCGTTGGGAGAGGTGACTTGCCACAGATGCCAAACCAGAGGGCAAAGGACACATCCCAGGATTGCCATTTTTCCTTTAGGAGCTAAGGAAATCAGAGAATAGCATCTCTGATATAAGTATTTACAGTCTTGAACAGGGAATTAAATGCCAAACAATCAAATTACAGAAACCAGCAAAGCCTATAGTTCCCTGGACTCCAGAAAGCAGCTGATTCAAACCTTCAACCACAAGTTATCTTTTGTTTTCCCTAAAGACACTGCATTTAAAACTGCTGTGTCTTCATGCTTTTGCTTTCAAACTCTGATTACAGAAAGTTCATTGCTGATGAAATATGTGCCAGGAAGAATCCCTCTTGAATTTAGCAAGATTGGAAGATTTTTAGGGTGGAGAAAAAGTTAAAAAACCCACAAAAACCATCAAAAATTTTTTTGAAAGTTTTCCTCTGATGCGGAGCTTTGCTATTTCCATCTAAACCACAGAAATGGTTTGCAGAGCAGAATTACTTTCTGAAGCTTAATGATGTAGCAACAATCCAAGTGTTTTCTGATACTGTCCTACAGTAGATAAGATTTTGTAATAGCTGTCAGATGTTTTCTTTCTTTTCCTATGTTAAGTGCACTTTCCCTACTAGAATAAAGAAAACATGCTCAACATATTTCTTTCACCAGAAGCAGCACTACTATTAAGAAGATGTGCCTCATATGAGAGAACATGTCTTTGTGTAGGAGAGAAAACTTTTACCCTGATAATAGTTCATAGATATTTCAAATTAAGTGAATTTCATATAGCAGAATGTTGAAGCAATCAGAAATGGTCGTTCAAAACACTCGACTAAAATATTTAAACACTTACAGTAATTTCACACTCATAAGCCACACCTGGTTATCAGCCGCACTTCTGGGTAACCAGGAAGACCACGGAATTTGTCCATAAATAAGCCACACCGGGTGATAAGCTGCACTTTTTTTTTTTAAAGCAAGGCTCCATGTGCAACAAAGTAACGAGTTAGTAACAGAACCACAGATCGCAGGGTTTGCTGTCAGGTGCACAATTTGCAAACAGTTTTCACAGACTGGCGAAGCCTTTAAATGCAGCCCCAGGCACCCTCACCGTGCTGCGGGCCTCGGCAGTCCCGTCCCCAGTGCTGGCTGCCGCAGCTCCCCGCCTGCTCGGCAGTGACTAGGGCTCCCTGCACCGCTCAAAAGCAGTGGCTCAGCAGGCTGGCCGGGTGAACACGGCACCAGCAAGCGGCTCATCTTCTCGTGAACATGGCAAGTGGCTTGGCCCCACACGAAGCCAGCGACGGCTTGCCGCCCGCTCGCCAGTGGCTCCATGGCAGCTGCGCAGCCGCAGCTCCCTGCCCAGCGGCTCTGCGGCAGCTCCCTCCCTGGCCGGCTTGCACTTCCAGGTTGGGATTTCACCGGAATTTGTCCATAAATAAGCCGCGCCTGGTGATTAGCCGCACTTCCAGGATCGGCTCAATTCTTTAGTGAAATAGGTGCGGCTTATCAGTGTGAAATTACTGTAAGAGCTTGTTTAGCTGCAACCTGAAAGAGTGGCTTCAACTTCATGCTGAGAAAAAGATTTCTTTTATTGCACTGCACACACCTTGTTCTAAGGTTTTCCTGGGTGCTTGTACATACTTTTATAAGAGAAAGTTAGAATTAAAAAAAAAAAAAAAGACAAAACCCCTAACACCAACAACCAAAGATACCCCCCACATCAGCAGATGTACAGAATTTGATATTAACTGCAGTTTAGAGATTTACTTGGAGAAATAAATATGTGGCCTGAGTGGTCCTAGGCACACATTCTACCCTATGTAATAAACAATAATGACCCCTTCAGTTGTGCAGCTTCCATTTCATTATTTCACTATCTTAATAATCAGAGACATCTGTGGAGAAAGTTGTAATAAAAACCAGGGAACATAAAAATTTTGGGATAGCTTTAGGTTATGCCTAAGTACATACAGGGAGGTATACTAAAACTTTAATTAAAATAGTATTAATTACTGAAGGAATAGCTAAATTACTGAGGGATAATGAACATGAAGTAACTGTTTTCAGATGGTCTAACTGGGGCAAATTACTCCCTAGAGAACTATATTGTAGTCACAAAATCAGAACATTAGGGATGTTAACACAAGAAAAAGGACAAATGAAGGTCTGGTTAACACTGTAGCAGCTCATTTTCAGAGCAGCACAGAACAGACATTTAGACAAACCTCATTGCTTAGTCCCTTTATGAAGGTTAGGTGAAAGAGGAAGCCATTCAAACACATCTTCTCTAAGTAATTTTAAGTGAAAGGATATTTTAAAAATAACCCTGTGAAGTCAGAGAGAATGAGCACCTGAGCAGCATCTCTGCTCCATCCTATCTTCCTGCCAGTGTATGCAATTGTATCACTGCTGCTGGTTGTGGAAAGAATCTGATCTTTGTGCCACTGTTTTATGAAAATGCATACTTGACAGAAGGAAACAATTCCTGTGACCAGAATGGATATCTTAGGACATTTCCATCAATGAAATGCTGCTATGGTAGAATGACTCCTAGAGCAGTGAAACTTATGTGACTGCACTGCGTGTGTCCCTGTTTTTACATTAATGACTGAGAAATTCTGCTGTTTAATTTTATGCAATTGACACAGGGTAGGGGACAGAAAAATTCTCAGAGATAATTAAGTTCCTGAAAGTTTCAGGGGGAAAAAAAATTGTGCCTGAAAGAGAAAAAACTCTAATTACTGTTCCCACAGATGGGAAAGCAGGTAGGCTCATCTCCAGCTTGCAGCTAGTGACTGACTAATCTACACCGTGGAAATGGCAAACCACCCAGCTCACACACAGCTCCAGACGAGCACTGGAGAAACAAGATTATTCACAGAGGCTGAAGAATAAAGGACAGACACGGGTAGGAAAATGGCTTAATTACTATGTATGAAAAACCTCGCGTTAAAGCCACACCCCTCATTAGTGACATTCTGTAGAATAAGTAATTAAGTGTCCAGTTCCCATACTGCGGAACTCCCGATGATAGCTACACTTTCATATAGAGGCATTATAGACATAGGGCAGCTAATCTTCCCTTTGCAGTGACAAAACCTCCATTTACACAGCTATTCTGACATTACATCTGCACCCATAAAACTTCTTCAGGCCAAAACAGCTTCTCCTAGCACTGCTAAAATACCTGTGCTGGTTCTGAATTAGTGCTCTAAAAGCTAAATTGGGCTTACTCCCCTCCACTTCCCCTACCATGTGCATCTTTTCTTCCTCCCATCTTAGCAGGTTTCTAGCTTCTCCCCACCCCCAGTTTGATTCCTTTGATACCTTTCTGAACAGCACACCTTTTAACTTAAACATCATCAGCCCCTGTGCAATTTCTGCACTCTGTGTTAAAATCTGGCAGGTACATCCTCCTTTTGACTTGCTATTTAGCACTGACAACAGAACAGCAACAAAGCTTCCTGCCCTCAAATTGAGCCCAGCACGAATGAAACCATCCAAGCCTTGCAGTTATTCAGAATGTCACATTCTGTCCTGAGCTTCTGCAAAGCCTGAGCACAACCTGAATGGGCAGGGGTGAATTGCAAAGCTTATCTCAGACAAACATAGATCTTTTTTTGAATAGAAAAGTTTGCAGGTGCGTCCCTGACACAACTTGCTCCCTGTAAATCCAGTGTGTTCCAAAAAACAAAACAAACAAACAAACCCAACCAAGACAAAACAAAAAATGCTATAAAATTTCCTCATAATAATAATTCAGCTCAAATTATTCTGGACACACTCACTATGTATTGTTTTCCAAGTGTGAAAGTGTTCCAAAATAGGTGGTCTCTGCACATGCTCTATAATACTCATCTTTTCAATTGGATTTGCAAGTTTTTAGCCATAAAAGAATGGTTTTTAAAGAAAAATTATAGCAGTGGTTAAGTGACATATTTGAAAACACATGGTCTCTTGTAACTTCATGTCTATTGTGAATTGAAATTTTCTGCATAATGGGAAGCAATTCAGAGATGCCAAACACTTAGAGTCTCTATTTTTCAAAGAAACCCCAACAGCAACATTCCTTCTTGTCCACAAAACTATGCTGAATGGGTTTGAAGCTGAAAAAGACTCCTTGGCTCCTTTCTGTGGCTGTGTTGTTGGTAGAGACATGAGACAGTCCAATGCAGTATCAGGTAACTCCACTGGTATGGGAGCAATGGAACAGTCTCCAAAATATTGCAGCTGCCATTGCAGAGGCATGTCTCCATATGTGAGGTGGGAAACACCTTTGTGTGCTGCTGACCTCTTCCAAGTACAAAGGAAAACAAAGGAGTTTGTGTGTGTGAATTAGATGGGAATACTTTAATCTACTCAAACTTCACTCTATTTTTCTGTTAAAAAGTTTTGTAGGGAAGTCTATGGTTAGTTCTTGTCTGGTTTAAAATTTAAATGTATTTCCCTTGGAAGGATACCTTTTTCTTTGTTTTCCTCCATCAGAGCATTCACAGCAGAAATGGACAGCACATTGCAGCCATTCATGTTTGTACAATTATTTCTACACTGTCAAAACAGAGGCAGCTAAAACTGGGAATTTCAAGGCATTATGGTCTCATGATGCTTTCACAGTCACATTTCCATTATCCCTGCCTGCCCTACATAGAGCAGTAAAACCAGAAGCACTCTCACAGAGAAGTGCAGGTCTTGTTTCTCCAGCGCACCAGAAAAGAAACCTTGTCTGTACCTAAATACCAACTTTTTGGTAATATTAACTTCAAGTTTTGCTGCTGTATTTAGTTATCATGGCCTGGATGAGACGTACTATTGTTGAGGTATGTATGAATTGAAGTGACATAAGGCAGACTATGTTATTACGAAGAATATGCCATTTATAAGCTGCATTCTCTGATAACAAGTAGCTTTCAGAGGCACTAAATGCTATAATGTGTGGCACCAGGCTATTTGGAGAATGACACAGCTTAACCCAGAAAGAATAAACACAATTTATAGCATAATATTTTACAGGCAAACCAGGGCTGCTCAGTGGGACACTATTTCTTAAAAAATGAAATGTCCATTGGAGGTTATATATGTGCAGTTATAAGTGTCTGTTTATATACATAACACAAGTGTGACTATGGAGTGCCTGTGCACAGAGGCATGAAGATAACTACCTTCTGAAGTTATGTTTCCTTTAATATAAGATTGCAATAATAAACATGAGGCCTAAATAGGCTGATGGTAAGAGCTCCTCAGATGATATAGTCACAATATTTCTTATTCTCTCCACCAAACAAGGCATATTAGCTGTTTTGAAGAAAACTGTTCACATCAGGATACAGTGAGAATTTGGGGAAAGTCCTTAACAAGCACTGTTTTGTCTAGTCATTTATGTATTTCTTCTGCTCCAAGTATAGGACCCTTTTGCACTGGAAATATATTAACACATAACTAAGGTAAACTTATAAAAGAAATGGTCTAACAATTTCCATTACAGAACTGCCAGAGACAAGTGGCAAAGTATTAATTCAACAGAAAGAGTAAATATTAAAGAGACAGAGAAAACAGCTTGAGGAATAGATTGGAGGGTACTTAGTAAAATGTGCTGTCAGAAGAGGTTGCAGACAGGTCCTTTGAAGCTAATGCACTCAAGTTTCCTGAGGCTGGTGCAGCCCAAGGCTGGAGCACCATGTGAAGGAGGCATTTCTGTCTAATCCTGCTGCCGACAGATAAGTCTGGCAATTGCGACTGTGCAGACCTGACAGCCAACGGCACGAGATGGATGCTGAAATACCAGCAGAGCAACAGCCCTTTCTGACACCAAGAAACCAACACATCAGACAAGAAATTGGAGACAGGATGTTTTCCACTCAAACAAGATGTCTCTTCCTGGAAAACATCAAATCTACCTTGCTAGAGATGTTCAGTATTCATTCTGCTATTTTATACTTCCTCCTTTCAGAGCTACAGCAAAATTTAGAGAAACAAGAATGAGACTTCAGCGTTCCTCATGCTTCTCAACAAGACAGCATCCTCTGTCATTTCTCCCTCAACAGGGAACTTGAAATACAAATCTGAATAATGTTTGTCAAAATTTTCTAGTATTCGGCATATTTTGTTCTCAAAGTTATCTTTCACACTTGCTTTATTCATTGAGGCTTGGAATAGATTTAGATGGCTTTGTACAATCTTATCATAATCCTCTCCTTTTATCCTCATTTCCTGTACAGCTCTGTATCAATGACTACATTTGACATTCTAGACTAGTTCAGAAAAAACACAAAGCTCCCATCCCCTCAGGCTGATAATTCACCACAAATAAAAGAAAGGATTAGATCTGGTGACCAGTTTTTTCTTGTCAAAGAGGAGAGGCAAAATGGAAGGGAGTGAGGCCACTTTACAGGAGAAATGATTAGTGTTGTAGTTAACCAAGGCTGGGCTCTAAAATGAAAGATGTCTACATAACCATTGGTTTAGAAAAGGAATAATGGGCACAGTTTACTCCCAACAGCAAAATTCAATCAAATAACCAGGAAATCCTTCCAATGATAGACCAGGATTCTCAAAGATATCAAAATGACCCAGAAATCTAACAATCTTGAGAAATTTCCAATACTTCTGAAGAATAGGACAAATCATACATTTGAAGGAAACGAATCCCAAACACTAAATCAATAGCAATTTAAAAATTAGCACTTGTGCACTCTGCTCTGCTGCTTCCAAGTTTCAGAACTTGAAACTGAGTTCCGTTTTTTGAGAATTATTTCACTTAGATCAGAAATTAATTTGTGCTGGAACAGAAACAACTTTGTTTTTTGTTAATATGAGAATTTCACATGGACTTACATCCAAATATGAACAAACAGCATGATAAAGAAGGAGGAATGAGTCTTGTTTTATGACAATAAAATTCCAACAAGCAACAGATCTTTCATTTTAATCTTTCCCAAGTACACTACAGTGCTCACTTAATTAAAAAAAACAAACAACAAAACCAACAACAAAACACCAAAAAAACCAAAACCAAACAAAAAATCCCCCAAAGCAAGCATACAAAACAGGACTACACTTGAAATCATAATTATATGCCAGTGCTGTCTGACAGAAACAAATATGATTTTGAGCTAATATATTAAAAATGGGTGAAGGAAAGTCAGAAAATGGAATTGTGTTAACAGAAACAACTGCACCAAAAATAATTTGATATTACCTTATAACTTCATAAATTAAGACTCTTTTACAGAAAATCTTGAGATATAAGTGCTGGAAATTCAGTTCTAAGCCAAATTTGACTGCTTGCCATTAGCACACTTTTGCTAGCAGAAAAACCCTATAGGAGCAGGATTTCCAGCAAATCGTTTCTCTTTCTAAGGAACCAGAGAAAAAAAAACAAAAACAGAAATATGAAAACAGACTTTTAAACCAGCTGTTGAAAAGAAAGAGAAATGGAACATTAATTTGCTCCCAAAGCACTGGAAGTGAAGCACCTTTGGAATTGCAGAGCTGGCAGTGCTCAGAACCAAACCCTGTCAATGCTGTGGTTTCATTCATCTCAGGGTAAAACTGCAAGCACACACTGCCTGCACCAGGAATTGTGGAGCTGGATATCTAGTAGATTTTTTTGTTTTGTTTTTTTTTTTTCCCCTGCCTTTGCTCAGAGTCAGGATCGGAGCATGAGAGATGGATTTTCATGTTCGGACTTGGTTGTTTAATTTCTATTTCTATTACAGTGGGTTCTACAGTACTTTTAGTAACAAGCTAAAAATGACAAAATAGATTTGTATCTTGCTTGTTACAAGGTCTTTTAAGGCCTAACTATTTAAGTAAATCTAACATTTATATTGTTTATACTTCTGACCCAATGGCTACACATGTGTGACCCACAAGTGTGGTACCTTCCCTTTAACCAAAAAATATGACTTAAAACGAAGAAGAAGAAGAAACAAGAAGGAAGAAGAAGCTACTGCCCTAGAACATTCATCTTCCCAGGCTTCAGGACTCCAACAGATATCAGAATATCTGTCTTGGGGTTTTGGGCTGGGAACCATTACATAAACTGGCATTACCTGTTCCAGTGATTTCCTGGGTTTGCTGAAATGCCAAGCACTTGCAAAAAACCTGTCTTCAGTCATGATTAGGAATGAACCTGGACTTAAACACCTCATCTTTGGGAAGGAATATTGACTTACAGTAATTTCACAATTATAAGCTGCACCTGACTATAAACCACGCCTCCCGGTAGTCGGGCAGACCACGCGATTTGTCCATATATAAGCCGCACCTGAATATAAGCTGCATTTTTTAATTTTTATTTTTTTTAAGCGAGGATCCATGTGTAACAAAGTAACAAATTAGTAAGAGATTTGCTGCCAGCTGGGTTTGGTGTCAGGTGCTCAAGTTGCAACATTTTTCATGGACCAGGGAAGCCTTTAAAGGCAGCCCCAGGCGCCTCCCCCAGCCAGCTCTCACTTCCGGATTGGCATTTCGCTGGGATTTGTCCATAGATAAGCCGCACCTGAATATAAGCCACACTACTGGGGTAGGCTGGATTCTTCAATGAAAAAGGTGCAGCTTATAATCGTGAAATTACTGTACTTAAATTACTGTCATAGCATATACATGCCATGCACTTAATGGAAGAAAGCCTCAGTTCTAGCATCGTCAAGGATTAGGAGAATTCAAAAACAAACTCCAAATTTCCAGGAAAGTCTGCCTCTGGAGGTGGCTGTGAGGGAAGTATGTAAAAGGAAGCTTAAAGGAAATTACTGTGAATATGCCAAATAAAAAAATTCAATAAGGCAGTAATTGGCTAGTAACTTCTAGAATTTACTTTAATGAACCAAATACTAACAGTTGACTATCACATTCAAGAGATATCATAGATTTCTTTCAGGGAATGTGCTTCTCCTTTCTCTAGATTAAGTCCCAAAATAGGCTGTTTTATGCTTAAGCCTTGCACGTGAATTTGCAAACTGCAATCACTAGGTGTGCACACAATGCCCTACATAGCACTTGTCATTTTATTGTTAAGGCTTTCCCTTAAGCATTTAGAAATTCTTGTGTCCATTGTTGAAGTTTTGCCACATATTAGCATGTCAATATTTCTGAAACACATCATTGCTGAAATAATCTATAATGTTATTTGATGATGAAATGTCTTTTTTATCCAGATTTCCAACTCCAAAGCAAACACATGATGAGCAATTACTGCTGTTACTTCATTGACAAGAGCATATCACCTCAAACGGTTTATAGTAAGCCAAAAAATATTTTGTTAATATATTCACATTACAAAAAAACCCTCCACAAACCAAACAGAGGCCCAAACAAAAACCAAAAAAATAAGAGAAAAAAAAATTCCCCCCAGAAAACCCTGAAGAAACAAAATATACTTGAAGAGAAAATTCTGAGAAGATCACAACTAAGATATGCAGCAAATAAGGGAGGGTAAAGTAGCTTTGAAGCAAACATAGTTTTTAAGGATAAATTAGACAAGACATGAGGATGAAACAGGCATTAGGTACCACAAATTTATGGCAATGAGGTCCCCAATATTAAAATATGTTCCCTTTGTATCATTCTAATTAGTTTTGAAAGCAAAGAGCTTCAATAGATGCAATAAATTGCAATACACAGACACTGGATTTTAATTAGAATTACCTTGTATAGGTCAGAACTCTTTATTTAATGATTAAGTGGTTCAATTTGATATCATTGTGTTATTTACCAACTGAGAACCACTGAAGTGTAATCATGCAAAGCTATTTGCAATGTTATCTACTAGCATTTCTTTTATTTCCTGCTTCTCCCTGTAACAAATTTTTAGCTTTCAACTGGTTGAGAAGTATGAGTAGTTATTTGAACTTCAGCCAGGGAGATCAGGTCTCCATAGTCATTGAAGTGATCTTTACTGAGCAACATTTTATATTTTGCTATATAATATTCTAGAAAACAAACCTTACCTAAATGACTAAACTGATCTGGTTTGCTACGTTTTTAAGTCTTTTTATAATCCACATGATTTTAGATGTAGACTCTATAATATCTTACTGATCTCAAGTTAGAAGAAGTTTGCATGGATTACTATGAAAAATTCATAGCTGCAAATATCAGTGTCTCATAATAGGTTACAAAACAAACAAACCCACATATTTAAAATTAAGCATATAAAGCAAAGTCAAGCTCATTCACATCTTCATTTGTACAAGGAATTGGGGTGCATTTCATTTTTACATATACCCACACATTTACATTTTAGTTAGATTCTTGCTACAGCAGGCAGTTTTGCCTTATTATCTATAACTCATTAGCTTCTAAATCTTCTTTTGGAAGAGATGAATGAAATAATTGAATATTGCAAGTCCTAAGGAGAACAGTAGCAGAGTAGGAATTGAACATGTGGCAGGACCTTGCTATACCCCAGGTCTCAGGAAATTCCCAGGGCTGCAGATATTTGCCTACATTAGATCTGTGGGGACTATGGATATCCAAAGGCAACTTTCCAAACAGCTTTCATCCACTGAATGTAGCAGGTGATTTGACAATGTGTGTTCAAAACATGCATCCTTACTGAGGACACAATATGAACTGAAATGTAACCTTGGAAAGCCTGATTTCCCAAGATTAAAATAAATTAAGAACAAAATAAAGGGAAAAAAGGAACTTTCTCTGAAAGCTACTAGCACATCAACACCCTCATCTCTCTAAAATAGTCCTCTTTAGCTTTGCTTCCTCAGGAAAAAACCCTAGAAATGTGGAACTAAAGTTTGCCTTAAGTGACTTAAAAGCTTTCAACTCCACATTATTTCTTTCAATATTAAAGTCAGACTAGTGGTTTTTGTTTGTGGGAGGAAATTTTTTTCAAGTTATGAAGCAATATCTACATATAGATGTACATGCAACACCCCCAGGTGCTACCAACAAGTACCAGGGACAAACAGGTCCCTGAAGCAAGGGGCAATTCAGAACTTGGGGTGCCAACCTGAGGCAGCCTGGCAACCCTGAGGACCCCAAATATGTTTTAAGCATCTGTTTAAACTTCCTCAGGTTTCCCTGGAAAATCCCAGCCTGAATGGTAATTCCAGTCATCTAATTAAACTCCTAACTAGGAAAGATGTGATAGGACCAAGCAAATGAATCAATTTCATAATTCCAAAATATGGAAAAGATTGTTTGAGTCCTGCTGTTGAATCCTCCCAAAATATGGAATTTAGGAACATTTTGTCAAACTTCTCTGCGTCCATTTTGAGAAGAACTAATATTTAATATTTTTCAGACAGTTCCCTTCATGACAACCTGTGAATATATATGCACACGAGTTTAATGGTCACACCTTTGTTTGGTGAATCCAATCCCATTAAGTGAGTAAGATAAAATGCAAGCTTTGTCCTCCCCACAGTCAGTGAAGGATGTTCAGCACATTGTTAACAAAACAGCAAGTGTGCAATGATTATAATACAGAGAAATCTGGATGTGAAACTCTCCTCCTGTCTCAAAAAGGCTCCTCACATCTCACCAGGATTAACTCTGGACCATTTCAAGTGCAGGTCATTCATGAAAGAAGAAAAGACCCTGAAGCAGACTCCGTGGGTGTGTGAGTCAGATGCAGGCTCATTTCTGTCTGTCAGATAATCTGTTGAAATTGAAGATTTAGAACTCCATCCCTACCAAAACCAATATATAATTCCTGCAGCATAGACTTGATTTTAAGAAATCCCCATTTCTGGGAAAGAACAATGAGAACTTTCAGAAGTTCCGCAAGAGCTTTATTACTTCTGGTGATTGCTAAAGTCTTTTCTAATATAAGAACATACCTTTCATCAGAAACAAGCAGTTCTGCCTGAGTTCCATGAAAGCACTAGAAAGAGAGAAAATCAGTGATTTCTGTCTTTAAGAGGAAATCAACTTATTAAGTGCTAAGACAAGTGTGGTCTGAAAACACAGGAGGGTATTCTGCTCTTATAACTGTAATTTATTGGCACTTCTTCAAAGCTGTTGCCTGTGCCTTTATTTTTCAGATAACAACATAACCATGCAAGAACACCGCCTTCATGCAAAATTTGCATAAGTAAAACCAAAATCCTTCAGAAAGATATCTCCCACCTAAGCAAGGGTAGTTTCCAGAAGTGACAAAAATATTTAAAGACTTAATTTCTAGAGTTACACAGTTTAATTTCCATGCAGTGTTTGTAAGGATAAATATATTGAACACCGCTTTTCTTTTTAGAGACATTACTACCTTCTATTCTAATTTGAACCTTGAGATTTAGGATCAATCCCTATTTGCCATGTTCTTCAATGAACACAGCTTGCTAGGTAATATAAAAGGAATCTGGAAATCAGTCTCACAAAAAATAGTTGCTTTAATTCCATGTCTATAGAATTGTAGGACTATTTAAGTCAGGAAGAGCTTGACCCAGCATATCTTTTTGATCAGTCTGATAGGAGCTGTACAACCTATCCAAAGGTTAACTACCTGAAGATGTAAAATGGAATATTCAAAAGATCTTTCAAAAATATTCAACAGGCCTCGACAAAATTCTTTTAAGCTTGTCAAGAGCATTTCTGGTAAGCACAATAATAGCATAGGGGAAAAAATTAACCAGATTTTAATATATCAAAATCATATGAAAAGAACAAATGGTTCAAAAGTATTGACTCCATCCCTTTTTCTAAGGTGTGATTTATTACTTTTGATTGTAGTCAGTGTTGGATCAATGCAGTTTTATCCCCTTGCTTACATCACCATTATAACTAAACTTTGTTTCAGTTTACATAAATGTCCTCCAAAGAGCAGGGGGAAAAGTCCCTGTAATAAAAACGAAAGTGATACACTGCATCAGCAGCAAAACCAGAGAATACTGGGACAATCGATAGGTTTATAGACAGATGGCAGAAAGGAAGGAAGAGAATAAAAATAACCATGCCATGCAATCCAGAAATGATTGAATGATTTGCTTCGAAAAAGCTAAGCCATTTATACTGCACTAGAAATAAAGAACTTTTGTAGTATAATTTCTGATATCAGTGCTGGAATTTCCATGCCTGGGCTACATCCTTACACAGAGGTAAATACATATACGTACTGCAAATCTATCTAGAAGAAAATGTGCTGGTGAATAAACTTTGCATATGCAAAATTTGGACAGGTTCCCTCCACATTTCCAAAGAGCATGTGCTACCAATAAGTCTCAGGTTTGTATCAGGAACATAAACCACACCTTTCCATGACAGGAAGGAGTCAGTTTCTCATTATCCCCTTTTTCCTTTATTGAAATCCCATTTAGAATATTTGCACTAACCTTTGATTGAAACATAAGACTGCACTTAAAGTCCTCAAACGACTGCAGGTTCCTCATCCTACAACTCAAAAGTGGCCACATACATTTTTACTAGCAGAAAAAAACCCCATCTAGTCAGAAAGAGAATGCTGCATCGCATTGGATGTTCTTCTGATGTTCAAATTGAGAAAACAAAGATAAAAATGTTTAGACTAGCATGAATTAACAAGTAAGCAATTTCTCAGCTAAAATTCTAGGTACTGTTTACTTCTACCCAGATAATTACTGTGGTGGTTTACAATTTTGGTGATTATTTCCTGTACATGTTTTGTATATTCCACATTCTTTTCTGTTTAATTCTTTACAGGTTCTATTTTTCCAACTTGGAGCCTTTTAATATATCCCTCTGAAAAAGAAAAAAAGAAAAAAGAAAAAAAGAAAAAAAAAAAAAAAGGATTTACCACATTAATGCTTCTCATGTACCTGGCAGGAAAATAAATGAATGGGGCTTTTTGATACATTTGACTTATTTGAGCTATTTGCCATCTTTTTTTCCCCCCTATTCCTGGCATTATTATCCATTTTAAAATCACTTCCACACAGAAAAAGCTCTTGCCAGATTAAAAATCAATTTCTTTCTAGGAAAAAAAATTACCAGTTCTCACAAATAGCTTTACTGAAACCTCTAAACTGAGTTAGGTGTTCACTGGCTAAGATTATAGTGCACTGTTTTCAGCCTCTTTCCAACAATGCTGCTCAGAGTGCTTTCCAGGTAGGTTTGTTCTATTTTTTCTCCCCATGTTTGGTTGGGGTTTTTGTTTGTTGTTCAGTTAGGTTTTTTTTAAATCCCAGACAATTTCTAGACAGCAGCACTGAAGTTAGAGCTACTCAGACGTTTTAATTTTGGTAGAGCTCTCAGATTTGTTGTAGCACCAACAGAAAATCTTGATTAGAAAGGTGATAATTTTTTTTCCTTTTCCTAGTAGGCCATACCCCTGCTATTTTTGTCAAAATAAAAAGTTAGCTAGATCAACGCTCCTACACCTAAATATTAAGGAAAGAGATCATAGAAATCACATGCATAAAATATACCTTATGGACAATACTCCTCAGGAAAAGCAAAATAATTTATCTGTAATACAGTTTATTTCTACTTTAACAAGTGCAGAAAATTGTGATTTTGTGTTGCGATTTGGACAGGTTATTTGATGGGATGCAGCAGCCATCCCTGTTTATCTGTCTGTAGGAGCATCACAAGTGCCTCTGATCTTGAGGCTGCAGTGTACTTGGTATGCTCATCAGTCAGGCTAAGTAAAAAGCCTGAAACAAAACAATTAAGCTCCTTTATGGAGTGAGATAAAGAAAATAATAGATGCTACCATTAAAGTTAGAGCTACATGGCAATACCAGAGCAAGAGCTAACTGGGAGAGAGCACATCTTCCCAAGCATTCCCATTCTTAGAATGGAATCAGGGAAAAAGCAGGAATTCAAGGAGAAAGCCCCAGCACAAGAAAAGACATCAAAAAGCACGAACCGTGGAAAAAATCTGGTAGAGCCAGTTGCTTTTGTTTTTTTCTTCCAAACAAAAATTCACACAGCACCATGGTTAGATATTGATTGTTTCAGAGATTCCCAAACTTGCATTTCCTGAGTACTCACAACAGGCAGGCATGGCTGATGCTAGGGATGGGGAAGGTGGTGCTCTGAATTTATTGCATGTTATTTATGGCTGGCAGCAGCTGCAGGTCCCAGCCCTGCACCCCATGGCACATGCAGAAATCAGGTGTTCTTATCCATCCTTTCCAACTGCACTCATCAAGCAACTTCCTCCCCAACAGAGCAGCCTTTCTCAGCAACACCTCCCTCAAGAATCACACATTCAAACACTTATTTGCTTCCATTTCCTTAGATCATAGTATTTCCAGCTCTACCATCACTCCTAAACCAGATGTGCACTGTCTTGGCTGTAAAGTGCTGGCCCTTCATCTGTGCACAGGTGCTTACAGAAATAAGAAGGCAGCTGCTGAGTGCCTGCAGAAGCTGTGCCATCAGAAGCTGAAAATACATTCCAACTGTCCCCTATCTGCTGTCTAAAAAGGTATCATATGTTAGCAGCATGAAAATTGCATCAATTCTATTTCAAATTCCTTGTATTTTCCAGCCAGCTGTGAATAACAAAGCATGCATAGTTGCACATGAATCAGCATGAGATTCTTTTCCCCCTCGCGTTCAGGCACAGTAGCACTTTCAACACCACCTCCCCTTGTTTATTCTGCTCTAGCCACAATCAGATAAACTGCTTAGGCTCCCTTTAATAGGCTTCTCATACAAAGCACTTCTTAAAAATCTTTTTCTGGCCGTGGGCTGCTCAGATGCAATTACAGCTTAGCTCCTAAATTTACTTTTGTGAATTTACCAAGGTCCCAGTTTTGAAAGGAATATTATTTAGGGGCTTGAAAGCTTGATGAATTTGATATTCAAAGCCAAATTACATGCTACTCAGAGATGCCTCTACGGAAGTTTTCTTGCAGCATTTTGTAATTCAGCACTTAAACACAACCAAAGCATCTCCAGCAGGTCTCCCACTCTGGAATTTGTTGCTCCCCACCTGAAATGCCAAGTGCCCTTATGATACTTAAGAACACAGTGCTTTAGTGAGTCCAGCTCAGATAAAACCAGTCAGGTTATTCTACTTCTTCAGCAGGCAAATGTATTGTGAAGCAGCAAGGTCACAGCTCTGGAGAACATATCACAAAATTGCAACAAGACTTATTAATAGGAGCAATGTAAGTTCACTGTAATTTACTCCTAGACAGAGCTGGTAACTTTAGTGACAGAATCAGGAAACCCTCCATTACTGTTACTGTAATATTTACAAAGAATGTGTGTGTATATATATATATATAGGTATGAGTCAATCATATTTCTCTATAGTAAAGCACAGCCTGAGAAATAAAATATCACAGTCTAGGCTGAAGGGAAATGAAGATGTTAAATTGCTTCCTGCTTTACCAGAATTCTTGCTGAAAATTATTTGGATATGTATAAAAAATTAAGGAAGGATTACAACAGGTTCCTATCTGCCTCAAAAGCTCTACTCCCACTGGTAATAACATAATTATTAAGTCTCTTGTACATTGTCTGTGAATGTGGCTGTGTGTCAGTGGGTCAAACAGGTTTCTGCCTACCCTAATTTTGCTCTTTGTGACACTACCATTCTATGACAGCACTTTGATACAAGAGCTGTGGATCTTTGAGGGCCAAGTGAAGCCTCAGTGATTTCACCATACTTGTGTTGGTAATCACAACTAAATTAGCAATACACTTGCACATCTGAGGGTTAGTGGAGAAATATTTAAGAGCACACACCTCAAACACTAAATTGTATAGGGAAACATTTCTTAGTGTTCCCAGAATGCAGTCAAGCTACTGACAGTCTGCCCTGCTAGAATTATTGCTTTTCTATAAAACGCACTATTTCCCCCTCTGGCATTGACAATACATTAAAGGGAAAGAGCACCTGCTTTTTGTGTATCCATTATGACTACAGGTCAGCAGGATCAAAGAGCATAAAACACTCAAAATTTTTCATCTTTAAGATTAATGGATTAGTATGTACTTGTGGCAAGGTAGGAAACAAACCTAGGCATATTATGATCCAAGTTGAAGATAGCAACCCATGTATTTGGGGAAAAATATCCTAAACTTTGTGCCATCACCTCCTGTGCTGGATATGCATCTGCTTCCTAGGGCAAAATTTCCTATTAGAATTTTAATTTTGTAGAAAGAAATTGAATACAGTACCTAGAGACATGGAAAAACCACATGTATCATCTGTTCGTAGATATATATCCAACTGTTGACTAAATATTAAAAGCAACTCAGATGGGAACTGCATCATTGATTTCTTTTTTCCTATGGGACAAAGCAGAGTTGTAAAAATAATTGCTTTCAAATGGTTTGCTGAAATTATTCCTGTTGTAGTTACATTATGTCTAGTACAGAAAAGGCCTCTTGGGTTTAATCTAAGCCTCACTGAATGTTTTTAAATAATATCTATACAATGAATGCTTCTTTCTGTACATGCTATGTAGCCTGAATTTTGTCAGCAGCTAAAGAAGTCATTCAGGTTCCATGTCCAGTACTATTTGTGGTACCCCATGGAATCTGTAAGGCAGAAATAATTGCACAAACTACAAGAGCAAGGGCCCTGAGTTAATGATATAAGGAGTCCAACCATATCTCCAGTTTTTTGGTGTAGACCACATTTTTCCATGGTTTCAGCAGGTGCTTTAACCATCAAATCCTGCATCTGACCTCAGCTTTGGCACAGCACCAGTGCAGTGGAACCTGGCACTGGAAGCAAGCTGCCAGTTAAACCCTCAGTTACGAGGCAGAATTCATTCTGAACCTTGCAAATATTTGCTCTGAGCTACAGTGAGTGACATTAAAGTGTCCAATATACAAAGACTAAAGGAATATATGACTGAGGGGAACCTGCAGAATGAAGTCACCACAAAATATATTATTTGATATTGCTGGAAACAAACATGGGTTTGTTTTTTCAGTTTCACAGATCTGTAGGAGAGACCATGCAATTGTAAGAATGTGTAATTAAATTTCCAGAATTCAGAAGTTTCACTGAACACAGCACATATTTATTTTACAACTTTTTTTTTGCCAAAAAACTCCACAGTACATTTTAAATATAATGAGTTACCTCTCATTTGAGCTGCTTTTTAAAAAACAAGCATCAATTCATGTATTTAACATGTTTTACTCAACAGCTTTATTCAAAAGATTTGTAACTGTAAATTCTATCTGACACAGTTAGAGGTTGGCTTTTTTTCATGTGACTTTAATGTTGAGCTATGTTTCATAAAGTGCAATCAAAAAAGGGCTAGCATCAATGAAATGTGCTGGGACAATGTTGTTCCTCCCAGTTCCCTCTGAGTATTTTGTTTTCTCACAGAAATTATGAAATGTCTCCTTCTGTCCCCTGAGACATCATTGCAACCAGACACCTCTCTTGTAGATGTGTTTTCTGAAGGTGCCACAAGTCTGTTAGTTAACAAAATGTATAATTTGCACTATGTATCTGATAATTCTGCTAAATTAAAAAAAAAAAAATCAAATCAATTTCTTAGTTGGACCTCTTGCTGCTGACTTTCAATGAATATTTTACACTTCTGATATATCTGAGCTGAGTATCAGAGAATACCATCAGAACTGTAGAGGTCCTGAGCAATAACCATGTTCAGTAACCATTGTCACATTTTCCCTAAGCAGATGCATTTCCTGCTGGATTTTATGCCCTGGAAAGAAATGGTGAAGAAAGTCCCAGGAGTGCGCTGAAGGAACCTCTAGAAATCAACAGGAATTTCTGCCACAGGGAGACTGATCAATAGGTATCTAATTTAATTGTGATTTGAATGAATTATCTAGAAAGTCGTTTGCATACCCATTTCAAAGATGCCTATGCTCCAGTAAGTTTAATTTTAAATATATTTTGATAATTTCTTTCTCCAAAACAGAAATCTTGTGCAAGAGCTTTTAAGCTCATGAAGAAAAATCAGTTTGCGTTGAAAGTTGCTTTTAAATAATGATGGGCCTCTTCTGCTCCAATCCACTTTGCCACATTAAAATAAAAAGTTGCTGAAATTAAAGATTTCATTTACAAACTTCCAGTGATCAGTCCTCCATTGTTTTCATTCCTGTGTTTTCCTGCAGCTTCTCTTGCAATTGGTGCATGGAAGGTGCACGGGAGGGATAAGCTGCTCTGCACTCCACAGCACATGGAGCAGATGGAGCCACAGCTCCTGCACAGATAAAACCATCTTGACAGGGAGAATGAAAGCTGCTATCAGCTCTCAAGGTACTGCAGGAAGCACAACACACTTTTAGTCTATGGAAGAATAACAGGTGCTGGTTGTGTGACAGGTTTTGGGAACACCCTGATGTGCTGACAAACATTTCACTGATTGTAAGCTCTGAGCTCACGAGACAGCAGCAGCAGCTTTCAACACTGGTGGTCACTGGATGATGACCAGATAAGGTGAACATGTACTTACCCTCATATTCTGCAACCCATCTCACTTTATTATTTATTTTAGGGATTACTTAGGCAATATTCACATTTTATTTCATTGCTATCTTAGTGATTCCCAACTATACTTCACAGGTTAAATCATTCTTTTCCTTTGATCTGAAAGAACTTGCTTACTTCTTGCTTCATTGAAAACCCCATCTCCAACATCTACGTAGTCTGCAAGTGTGGGTGCATTTGTTTAAATGTAGAAATAGTGAAGAATGAATAACAACTTTGAAAGTTAAAGACAGTAAAAATTAAATGTGCGGCAGCAGACTCATTAAACAAAGTACATCTGAAAATATGAATGCACTGTGCCAATGAGTGACATAACTGTGTGAGAGTTTTATTAGACCTTTTGAAGTTTCTTTCACTTTTTTCTTGGGCAAATTTAGTGTTCCCCATGGCAGGCATTTCAACTAGATGATCAATAGGCTAATCTAAAATTTTGTACACATGGACTGGAAGTAGCAATCAGTCAGCCAGCTGAAGTGCTGCATTATCTTATCAGCCCATAGTTTTCTCCAATTAGGAATGTATGAACCTCATCACATTTCCATTAAACAATTAAGCCATAAGAATTGTAGCTATAGAAACACTGCCAATTTATTTCCTCCCTTATTTCATGTTCTTGTCTTATTACTTAATCATCCTGGAAAATAATACATGGGCCATGAATCACTCAGTTCAGTGGAATGATGCATGAGCTGTATGTGTTGCCCTGGACAAATATAATACCTGGCTCTGGTCAGAGATTGTTTTTCCACCTGTGTGCTAGACTGTGAGCTTTTAATGGATACTTGCAAAGTAGACTTTAAAAAAAAAAAAGATCTATAATTCTGAGAATTTGTTTTCACATGGTCTTATTTTTCTTCACATGCAGCCACATACACAAAAGAATTTTCTGCAGCAGTGTGGGCTTTCCATGGAAACCACCCACTGAGCAAAAATACAGTTCTCCAAATTCTACCCAGGTTACCTTTTTCCAAAATAACTTGATATGGCACTAATTAGTCTGGGAGTCAAAAAAATAATTTAACTTGCTTAAGAAGACTTGGTATAACAACAAAAATCATTTGCTACAATTGCAACAATTTCTTGGCAACATCTATTGTTATATAACTTATTTTGAGCAAACCAAGAGACAGTAATTTACATTTCCACAAAACACTTGAAAACTAACAAGAAGAAATTCTGAAGTGTTCTAAAATGTTAAACACCTCCAGTTTATCAGTTTTCTATTCTATAAAGAGAAGTACAACAGGTTGCTTATTTTAAATAATTTAGTCACTTACTACAGACATTTATTCTATTTCTTGGTAATTCTAATTATGCTTTAAAAACAACCAATTTTTGCTCAAAGTAGTCCTCGTTTTCCACATTTATTTTAAAAAGATGTTTGAATCACAGGAGGCCAATAGCACTGTAAAAATACTGTCAAAGGGTTTAGAAAAGCAGTCACATTAAGGGTGACACATTATGTAAGGGTGCCATGCAGTACACTGTAATCAGGTGGCACATTAAGGTTTTAGGGGACTTACTCTAAAACACAAGGAGATTTTTTAGCAACTCCTTGGAGGCCATAAGTCATGTGTCAGAAGTCACAGTACCACTTTAACTCAGCTTTGGTGTGCAATACACCTCATTTCATTTCAAGCCCCTTCACAGAGAGAACAGATGATAAATGAATTTTTTGCTAAAATGCTTCTTAAAGGCAACAATTCTGTTGCTGTAAACTGTAATACTGTAAGCTGATATACTCCTACAGTTTCTGCCTCCTTCCAAAAGCACAGGGACCCAGCTGTCCCAGACCACTGGGTACTCCTGAGCTGACCAGTTTATTGCTGCAATAGGAATGATACAGACTGATAAGCCTTTGCTATTTTCAAATCCTGTTTCTAGTCTTCATTCTATCTCTGGTGCATGTCCGGACATAAATAACCCAGATTCAGTCTCAGACTTCCTGTGACCTTAATGTTGCAATGACTTGAAGCAGATTAGGATCTGATCCAGAGCCAGGCGCTTGCAACCCATCTGCATCGCAAAACATGAGTGCAGCTGAACCCTTCTCAACAGTTCCTTGATTTACTTTCCTCGGTACATATCAACCAATGTTGAGATGCCATTAATGCTGGCACATCCAGGCATAATTCATTACCAAGTCCCATTTCCCAACTGGACAGTTCCACATTTCCTGTGGCCACCTAATTAATGGATGCCTATCAGCCCCATCTGCAAATCTTGCTGGGTAATGCTTCCACAAAACTAAATTGAGCTTGCTACAGCAGAAATGATGCAGTACCGTGGGGTACAATTAACTATACAGAGACATACTTTATCCTAAGCCTTAGGCACAATCAATAATGAGTTTCTTTTCTGAGATGTTATGGGGTTATAAGCACCAAATGATAGCCTTGAATTACTTAAGTTTTGGTGACCTTTTTCTACTTGGATCTTAACTCTCAGCAAATATGCAGCTAGACAATAAAATTCTCTACCAATTCTAAAATTAAAAGGTGTAACTGCCTAAATATAAAGCAGTACTTTGTCAGTGAAAAACTCAAGAGTTATAATATTAATACAACAATGAGGACCAACTGATACATTTTCTATGCTTCATTTTTCTGGAGACACAGAACTGCTTTTGATTTTTATTTTTTGAGACACTAATTTAGGCAAAAGAAGAATATTCTAATTGGCTGAGGAGAACTGTAATCTACATTTCAGTCCAGGTGACAGTGTAAGACTTGCAAATCCACTGAAGATGGAGAACACTTTGTCCAGCCTCACTGTAAGCATCTGAGCAACGAGATCTTCAAATTTCACTTGGACATTGATTTTCCCTAATTATTCCACTGTTTCAAGCACTTGTTTTCACTAATGTTCCAGACAGAATTTTGTTTAGCTAGTTTTCCTAAGAGTTTCATATTGAAAACTGACATTTAAAAAAAAAAAAAAAAAAAGTAATCTCTTAGCATATTCTTATTCCATCAGTATTTCTCTCAGTCACCTAGAAGTTCCTCCTCAGACACAAAATTTGTTTCCTGGAATGGGTTTCACCTCAGCTAGCTGTAGCTACTTAAGCTTATCACACAGTACAAGCACATCCCCAAACAATAGATAATCTCACTTAGCTGGTAACCTGTTGGTTGCCCACACACAAATCTAGAAGGTTCTCAGATTAAGTGAGACTAATCATCTTAAAAACTATAGAAGAGAACAGATAAAGTGTCCAGGAATTGCCCCCAACTACATTTTCCCTCAACCATTGCGGTCTCCATTCACCTCTAAATTTCTTGAAAATATGTATTCAAGTAGAACATGGGGATTTTAAGTGGATAAGAAAATCCAACTGTGCTGGTAGTTTGCTGTGTCAGTCAAACTGGTTTTCACCCTTTTAACTTTAAACAGGTCACAAGAAAATTATTCATCTATTTGTAAAGAATTTTGTGGCAGCCATGAATAAATAACTTTAGAATGTACAATTTATTACTCAGTGCTTTAGAAGCCAAACTATTTCAGCAAAAGCCTAAAGGTGATTCTCTCACAAGACTATAGCATGGGGGGAAAAAGCCCACAAAGAAAGTTAATTTCAAATCTAATTTCAAAATTCACAATGTTAATGCCTTTCCAAGGTCACACAGCAAGACATGTGAAATCAGGGAACACAGCCTGGAGCACAGCAAGAAAAATGATTGGTATAGGCAGTAAGTGAATAAGCTATAAAACCAATTAGCAAATGTGTGTTATGATGCATTAGGATTTGTGCTGTATAGGAGGGCAGGCAAGGCTGCCTTGGACTGGAGCTGCTGGATCCATCCAGCTGCAAACATCCAGCCTGTGCTATCCAGCTGTGGCCTCCCATCCGCACTGGTCTGCCCACCCTGCTTCTGGGATAAAGAAAGCACAAGTAATGTGTTCAAACACTACAGGGATTAGTTAGAACCAATGTAGAAGTGGAAAAAACAGTAAATAACATGTTTGAAGCTGGGAGATAACTCCCAAGAGACAGAGAAACTTGATAACGATATACAGAATTTATGAACACTAATGCAGTTTTTTCAATACCTTATCAATAGCTACAGACAAAGATATTTCCTACTGAAAATCCCCTGCCTCAGTCCTAAATGAGTGAATGTACATTGCTTGACTTTTCTATCCTTGTTCAAAATATCCTAAAATATCCTCCACAATTACAAGTCACGTAAGTTTCTTAGCTTTCCTTGTTTTCTAATGTGGGGTAGTAAGGCTGGCAATTTTAACTCTCAAAGTTGACACAGAATGATTAATCTCATCCTTCAGTTCCACCAAATCTAGTAATCCCCCAAGAATGCCCAGGATGAGGCAATTCCAGGTAGCATAACACTCCTGCACACCTCACTCCCATTTCCTTCACAGGTCTGATGCTTTGCAGTGCCCCGGAAATCTTCCCTTTCCAAGAGAACTCTGGAGAACACTGGCAGCTGAACACCACACAGAATAGCCTAGAGGCCACTCTAATCAAGAGAGGGGATCCATCTTGACCCTGCTGTCCCCAGAATTACAGGGGTTTAACTTCTGCTACCCACATGTATTCAGCTGCACTTTGCCACTGATAGGCAGAAAGTCATCCAAGGTGGTTTTATAGACCACTTTTATGTGGGCTCAGAACATTCAACAATATTTATTATCTACTGTAACACATGACCTTTACGAAGCTAAGTTGATTCACTGGTGGTCATAATTCAGAATATTTTTATGCTCTGTTTTGGCAATGGTATTTCTGTTTACTTCAAAGGTAGGGTAATTTCTTAGACTTTTCCCACCAAACACTATTGATAGTACAGAACTTAGTTCTCAAACTCTGTGGTATTTCCATTAAATATCACTCCAACTAAATTATAAATAGAATTATCTCACATAAATTTCAGGATTGAAGGATTCCACTGTGAAGTTATTTTATTGGTGCATGCCTATTTCATTATACAGTACTTGACAATGTTGTGTCTCATTTCCATTTCAGATTTTAAAAAGACACCAACACTTCAGCATCTTAGGAAGAAAATTACAGGAGGTTCCGTAAGTTTTAACATCCTAAGCTTTCCCATGAATATTTTCTGATAACAGATTATGGGTTGCATTAAACTTTCACAGTCCTGCAAGGACTAAAACTACTTCAAAGAGTGGTATATTCCCTTGGGTAATATCTATGTGGCAGATATTAACTTTACTTAGGACCTAGCCTTCAGGATTTATTCAGCAATCATAAAAGCTAGCTTGTCAGAGTTAATAGGGTTATACTACAAATACACAGTACTTGCAAGAAAATTGATACCATTCATTACATACAACACTGTGTTTTCAAACCTTGGCAGTGTGTTCAGTGCAGCAAAAAACCCCACAAGAAGTATGGAAGCAAAAGAGATAAATGTGCAGCAGCAAAGGAAGATGTTTTGAGACTAATGTACAGTAATTTCATGATTATAAGCCGCACCTGATTATAAGCCGCACCTCCCAGTAGCTGGCTAGACCACGGGATTTGTCCATATATAAGCCGCACCTGAATATAAGCCGCACTTTTTTTTTTTTTAAAAACGAGGTTCCATGTGTAACAAAGTAACAAATTAGTAACAGAATCGCTGCCAGCTGGGTTTGGTGTCAGGTGCTCAAGTTGCAAACAGTTTTCACAGACCAGCAAAGCTTTAAAGGCAGCCCCAGGCGCCCTCCTGGCTGGCTCTCACTTCTGGGTTGGCATTTCACTGGGATTTGTCCATAGATAAGCCGCACCTGAATATAAGCCGCACCACTGGGGTAGGCTGGATTCTTCAACGAAAAAGGTGCAGCTTATAATCGTGAAATTACTGTATAGGAATGAGAGCCAGGGTACCTGGGATCTCGAGATCCATTTCTTTTGTGTCCTTGGGAAAGCAAATGTCAACTGTCTAATTGTCAGAAGGCAGAAAAATGCAAAGCCTAACTCACATTAATGAGAGCACCCCTGAGCCTCGGTCTGAACAAGCTGCGAGTGTCAGCAAGGCAGCTCTATTACACTGGTGCTGGTGCACACAGAGCTGGGAGCAAGGAGCTTCAAGATCAGTCCTTGCCTGAGGGGACCTGACACCACTTCACATCCTCTCGCTGCAATAATGCTTCTCCTTCCTGCCCCTTTGCCAAGAAGGGGGACAAAGGAGCCTTGGCTTAGCTACAAGTCAGATCCCCTGACATCCCTTCAGTGGCACTGCAGGAGTGGCACAGGGCATTCCCAGGTGAGTGCAGTGCCAGCCTCCACCCAAAGTGCTCTGAGCCACTTGGTCAGCTCATGCAGGGATTGTCATAAAGCCAGAGCACCTCAGGTCTGCAGGAGAAATAAAACTTGAAAACTTAAAGGAAATGGTCTCTTTTGCGTATGATAAATGTTTAGGAAGCAGAAGGTCTGAACCCTTTTCTCCTGAAGTATTTTGTATCATTGTTTTGAATTATCAACTATGTTGTGCTTATCATACTCCACAGCTATCCAGTGTTTGGCAGAGCTGCTGGGCCTAAACTCTGCTTTGTAAACAAAGAATCATTGGAAAAATCAATAGGTCCAAGAGCATACATAAACTAAGAGATAGAGAGAGATTCCTTCTGCTCATGCCAGGCAAAGAGATGTGGCTTCAGCTCCAAGCTCATTTGCACCCAGCCAGTTTCCTGCAGGCAGAGCCAGAGAAGCACAGCGAGCTCAAACTGATCCTTGCTCCAAACTTCACATGGTGTTTATCCAGAGCAGTGGAGACCCACAGTGCAATGACTAATCCCTGTGAAAGCCTGAGCCTGTAGTGACTCATCCAGTTTCAGAAATTAAGACATTAGCATTCACTTAAAAAAAAAAAAAAAAGGCTTCTGAATTTAGCTTTCTATTTAGTGGGGTCAGGCAACTTTTGCTCACCTCAAGGGGAACAAACACTCGTCTTTGATTTCAATCTGACAGTTCTGGAGCGTGGCAGTAGATCACATCTGTCAACTTTTGAAAGCTTCCATATGAGGAGAAAAATAGGGATAGACCTTTCATTGAAATACTCCATTGAACTCTATTGAAATGCATTAGTGTAAGAGATCTTTTGTTCCAGGAGAGCTTTCTAGGGCACAGAGCAGAAATGTGTCTGCCTTTCCTTTTTTTATTTTCTCTCTCCTTTTTGAAGGAGATAGCAATACAATAGTTAATAGACTGCAATAGAAAAATGCTTTTCAAAGAGGAGTTGACAAATATATGGTTAATATTTCTAATATACTTCACTTTAACCAGGCTAGTGCTTGTGAATAATTTATTTACTCATCCTTATGAAAATTTGAAAGTAGCTTTGAGGAAATGCTTCATATACCTGATAGCTAGCTTTTAAGGTCAGAATTGAAGAGAGTAACCATGTAGTCTGATTACTCCGTTACTGTGGCTACAGATTTTCAGTCAGCATTTTTCCTTACATGTAATGAAAACCTAATTTGCTTACGTAATAATGTCATTAATTCCTCTAACTAGGGAAAAATAGAAAGCAACAATAGTCTCCTATATTATTTCCAGCCAAACATTTCATTTCCGTCTGTAACGTTTCCTAAAGGCTTTGCAAATATTTGGAGTTCAGCCATAGCTGAGATAGATGTATTCCAAAATGAAAGCAAAAATCATTCTGCACCACCCTTCATGCTTTCCTCTCAGCACTCTTCAGGCATCTGCACCCAGATGACAACTAGGACCTGAACCGTTCTGCTGAACTGGAGTAGGACCTGACCTCGACCTGGATGTGTTGTTGATGCGTCCTACAGTAAAATCCTAGCCAAGTCCCTCTTCACAGGCTCTGGTGGTTCTGTGCACCAAGGATCTCTGCACAGAAACTTGTTGCTATTTCTCCTAATTTTCAGCACTGCCAGTTTACTCCACTTCCAGCGCTTGGTTGCCTCCAGGGGTCTCTCTCATTCCATAAAAGAAGAGATATAACAACGAGTAACCTGAGAGGAGCTGGGTGATGCAATTTCAGTTCAAGGACATCTAGGATTTCTAATGCTCCCAGCGTGCTTGGGAAAAGCCTTTTTGGATGAAAGCGTTCAATAGTGACCTCAAAACTTGAAAACAGCACAAGAATGATCTAAATGTTTGCAATTGTATGTATTAGCCAAGAGACCAATACACACAAACCACTTTCTTTTGAGTCTCATCAGTGTCCCCAGTAGCAAAGACTGGTGCAGACTGTGAAGCAGTCCAAATGATGCCTGGCTCTAAAGTGGAAAGAAAATGTCTTGCAAAAAGCCACAGCAGTCTCTGTAGTGGACAAAAGCCAGTGGTGTTAAGCCATTGTAATAGACACAATCCCTAAAGTAGGGCAATTTCAAAGGAAGATATAATTTAAAAATACTGCTGTTCTTCACTACTAACCAAATACTGTTCCCACAAGAAAAAAAGACACAAAGAATACCCTCCAAAAATTGTAAAGGAGCAGCAGCTGCACTAATACTACTCACATGGTTTGCTAAATGTAAAGGCTAAAGAAAAGGAAATGTGCACTTGCAATACAGTGAACATCACACTTTAGCTCACAGTTATTGCACCATTTTTTTGTAGGTGGGGAGGAGTAAAACAAAGGACTTAAACACACATGCCAGCTGACTGAAATTATCAGTAGGTAAGATGTTATGGTTACATTCTATAAGTGATTGCAAAAAAGCTGTGAATAAGCCTTCCAGGGGAGCAGTGATTTTTATACCTCGGCTTCCACAGTGGTTGGTGTGATAGCTTACCTTTTACAGCATCAGGCCTGCTGTGGCTCAGCCTAAAACTTATTCAAGCTTATCTTTCCTCCAAGGGTGATTCTTATACCATGGCTTAGAATTTTAAATAAAATGCTTTATTCAGTTGTGACTTTGCATGCTAGTACGTTTTCCATGGAAGCTCTTGCATGCCACAGCTGACATTGAAAGTTTTACATTTGGTCAGTGACAAGCAAAAAACTTAATACATATATCCACATCTGATAGTGATAAAACAAAGTTCTGTGCTGCTCACTGCCCCAAGGAAACATTTATGGGATATAAACAAGCTGAGAGTTACAGCTACTTCCAAACAACGTTAATGGCACTTTATTGAAAAAGATCCCAAAATTCCATCGTCCTTCATGTGGTGTCCTTTCTGCAGTCCAGCAGCAAAACAAGTGCTAGTTAGGCTTCTAACACCACATATGCTCAGCTCGTGCTACTTTCTGTTAGATTCAGCTATTGATGCAGCAGGTCACAATGCAATTTAGAAGCAATTAAAAGGTAATGAATGTGCTGAACTGAAACCACTGCCTGGGAGGCTTTTTCTGTGTACAAGGGAAAGAGATAGATTTGTGTCCTTCAATGATTTCTGTTAGTGAAACGGCAAAGAAAAATGCTTCTGAAATGGGCCTCAGATGTCTGAAGGACAGGCTGTTTTTGCAAATGTGAGCACTGCTGAAATGCTGTGATATACCAGCTTAAACTCCTACTCACAAAATCAAAGAAACTTCTCACACCGGTAACTAGCCAAGAATTCTCCCTATACAATAAGTCTTTGGTGAAAAAGAGAAAACAAAAGAGATCATACCACTCTTGGGACACCATGCAGTTCCCACACACTGCTGCATAGCTGTGGAATTAATATCCTATCAAACAAGGTAGACATTATCTCTGCAGTTAATGACGGTGTATGTCAAACACTGATTAAAACAATTACATTCTATTAAGCCACATGTACCCAGAGTGGTTTATCCTCATTTGAAAGCTTTATTTGAAATCACATTTTATGATTCTCTTTTCTTTAAAATTGTTGTACTCTGTATCTCGAAACACGTTTTTGATATTTCACAGTGGGTCAACCAAGTGCAAAAATAATGTTCTTAGCTTTCTACACCTGTTAACTTTATGTGTGTACTTTTCTTGCATTTTTAACCCTTTGAACACTCTTATTGGAACAAATGGATTAGCTACTTTAGACCTATTCCAGCCAAGAGACATTCAGGATGCCAGTCTTGGTATCCAAACTAAGTAGCTGCAAAAACATTGGAAAGAGATATACATATACACACTGGTGTGCAGAGTTTTAGAACCACAGTGGCTGTATACGTATTTTAAGATAGGCACATACTGTGTTCACATAGAAACAGGTTTGAAAATGGCCATCTAGATAATACTGTGTCAGGACTCTTTCTGTCTAACAAAATATATTTTTGTATGCACCTCAACTTCCACATTCCAGAGTTTGCTGCCTCTCCTCATCCCTAGAAGCATCTGAGGAATGGAAATGTTTTACAGCACATCCAAGCAGTTCATGCTCAGGTTACCCATAGCCTATTTAGCAATGTTTTGATCAGTTGACATTTCCAAGAACTGCACAGAATTAATCAGAACATTCATTGCATTATATTCTATTTTATGACCTGTGAATTGCTCACAGGCCAATTAGATTTCTTGAAGCCAGCAGCACCAGGGGCTGCCAAAATCCCCTGGAGCCTCTGTGGACTCCCCTGAGCTCCAGACAGGGAGAGGAAAGGGGACGGTATTCCTGGCATCTGCAGACTTACTACAGACAAACTCTTCTAGACCAATGTATTCAAAGATAATTTTCTCTAGGTATTTCAAAAGTGACAATTCTGACCCAGACTTTTCCCAAAGATTTGTAACAATATACAAATATACTGTTGGATGTTGAAACGTGCTACAGGATTTTATTTAACTGAAAGAAAGAAAGCTCTCATTTCATCTATTAAAAAAACCAAACATCTGTAATATATTACTGGATGGCAGTCTTCAAAACTAGCAATATCCAAAGACTAAGACTCTCTGGAACAGAAATTTAAACTTGACAGCTGTTTTTGAAGGAACAACAGTCAAGGCACTAGGTCCAAAACCTGCCCTTTTGGAGATGACAGAAAAGTATATGCTTCATTCTAGAATTTGTTTCCTCTGGTTCCACAGGCCAAGAACATTGTAACATGCATTTATTTGTACTTTCATTTTTCTAAGACAAAAATAGTCTCTATTTAATCTGCTGTTGAACACAGTATTGAAAATTCAATGAGATAGCTATAAAATAATACATAACAGACTATAATAAATTGAGACTTAATCTCATGTGCACATAAAATATCCTTATCAATTGCATTAATTCAACAGTTCACTCCTGATATTTGCTAAAGGATTATATAAAAGTTTCTCTTCAAAATATGTTTTATACCACACATACACACACAAAATCTTTTATAAGCCACAAAACATAAAGGTATCCTCATAAAAACTTGTTTATAAAAAATTGCCTAAACTTCTTCCAAGTTAGCATGCTTTTCTGATATTAATAAGGACAGCAGGATCAGGCTTAAAGGAGGAAAGAATATCAGACTAGTCTTGTACATGGCTATGGATTCTGTTTAAAATGCTATTTCCAAGGCTAGGAAGGAAAGAAAAAAAAATCCAAACGCCTGGGGGTGGCTTTCCAGCTTGAATTTTGTGAGACTGAGAATTATTTTACATGACAGAGGATAACTGCACATAACCCCATTTAATGTGGTATGGCACTTTTTTTTAAAGCAATTTATTTCAGCTGCTCATAAAAACATGATGAAATCTTATTAGGGAGAGACTATCAGGGCTACCTGTTGAAGCTGGCTTGCAAATATAGGTGTTGTGACTCTACAACAAAGGTTAGTTCTGCTACTGGGTAATACTGAACAGCACAGAGCAGCACCAGCTTCCTAGGATGGAAATCTCTGTGAGAACACAGTCTGTCTCAAAGTAAATTGCTATTTTGACAGGAAATACTGAAATGTTTACAACAGAAGAGAAAAACAGAGAAACCAGGAATCAAAGAAAAAAATGACAGTAATCAACTTCAGAGAGGCATTTTCTGAATATGACAAGGAAAAACCTTCCCTCAAAGATGCCTGTAACAAACGCCTGAACAGCCTGACTGGTGTCAAGGGACAAGGCTGAACCCATCCCTTCCAGTGCACATCCCAGTGCTCCAGACTTTCTTTTTTTCTTTGCTAAATTATAGCCAAAAAAAAAAAAAAAAAAAAAAAAAGATCAAGTAGTCTGCTGGCAGACTAGGCATTGGATTGAGTGGTCCCAGGTAAAAAAAAAAAAATAAATAAAAAAAATTAGAGAAGCTTGTCTTCACTGCTAAAAACATGACACAATCTAGGTTTGGTGCCAAACTATTCCAGGGCTACTCACAGTGGCATTGGAAGGGTCCTGTACAGCTCACTGTATCCTTCAGCACCTTTAGTTTCACCACTGCAGAGCCCTGCTCCCAACCTCCAGTGTTTGTTTATAAGATAGTTTTTCTTCCATGATGAATATGGGAACTGCAGCATGCTCAGCATGTCTGGAAATCAACCTGAGGATTTCTGGAGCTCCTTACTCACATGGTGGTTCAGTTTCAAGCCTCCCAGGTTATCCTTGTTGGGTTTCTTCTTGACAGTTCTGACATACTGACCATTCCCAGTTCCCAGCTCTGTGTCCAGCGCTGCTAAACCCACCAACGAGTACAATCATGTAAGTAACCCTGAAGGATGCAAATTCTTGAAACTTCCTGGACTTGAGAATTTAGCCCAAATTTATCTTGGAAAGCCTCCTTTCATTTTTTATAGTAATGATATGAAAATGTCATTTAAGAAGTGTAGCAATTTTGGGGAAGAAACTTAAGTGGATGCAGTTCTGCCCTTCTAGCATAACATCTTGCCAGAAGAAGCCTGGTTCACATGTATATCAGCAACACATTTGTAGGGCAAATAAGGGAAGATGACTCTGGAGACAACAGCAACAATGGAAATAAAGTGGTGCAGATCTTTATACATGGAAATAACAAAAGGAATAATTAGCATAGTGATCTTAACTTCAGAAAGTCTTAGCCTCTCCCTTTAAGAGTGGAAAGAACAATTCCATTTTTATAAACCTATGGTTGCAATAAAAACAACTCTGATCTGAAAAAAAAAGAAAGGCAAAAAGCAGGTTGTTGGAGTTTTACGATGCTCCAGTGCTAAAGAAGCATCATGTGCCTCTCTGGCTGAAGGTATTCAAAAGGTCTAGTTTTGTTTGGGCCTCTGGGTACCTTAGAGGTCTGATTAAAAGCTGTGAAAGTAATGAGTCTTTCCTCCAGCTTCAGTAGGCTTTGGACCAGCCCCTGCATCAGCACAAAGCAAAACAGAGCATTTATTCTGGGGAAAGCTTAATCACTCCATTGTTGTACTCCAAGTTAAATAACCAAAATAAACAAGCATGCCATACATTTGTGCTACCAGAGAAGTTACTCTGCATGAATTTTCTGTCATACAAAAGCATGCATGTTCCTGCAAGCCTTTTAAAGGATAATGCTCAGAGAAATCTCACAGAAGAGTTAAACATATGTACAGAAGAGTCAAATGCATATATGTAAGGGCTACATTAAACATGGAGTTGCACACTTCATCTGATTCAGTAAGATACTTAAAATGCACTTATTCTAAGTGCATTGACTTCATAGGTTTGAAGTAAGAGCATGTGCAACCTGCTGGATCAGCACTCCTGTGACCTCTTCCCAGGAGACATCACCTGCTCCCTCAGACCATCTATCCCTCCTTGTACCCCTTCTCAAATCCTCATTTCTGCAGCTCCCTTGTCTGCCTTTCAAACTCTCTCCCTTGTCTGCTTACCAACATATCAGGTTCCCTTCTCCTTCTGGCCTCTCCTTCCACCACAAACAGCAGTTCCCTTCTTTTCTGTGCCTCCCCTTCCCTGTGCCCCTTGCCTTGGGCTGGCGTTGGTGCCCCTTGTCAGCCACACTCCCCTGGCTGTTTGGGGACAAGAGTGCTTCAGCAGGGCTCAGTATTTGGACATGGCCACCTTCAGATTCTGATCACAAACATTGAACTCGTCATAGCAATTTATTCTGATCATTTAATAAACCTGGAAAAGCATAAAGTCCAGAAAGTGAGTTGCTGGCTAAATGTAAACCGTAACTGGTTACATGATTCTGTATTTCCACTGGACATGAAGGATGCTGAAATCACAAAGAGCTTCTTTTGACAGCCCTGTGAGCAGCAAGGTCCAAAATTCAAATAACTGGGGATGAAAATAAAAATATCTAACTAAGGGGGCAAACCCACATCATTGTTTCTGATCAAGAAAACCCTGATAACTTTTTCAATAACTCCTGAGCTACTCAGAATGAAAAGGCATGGAAAACCTGACTATCATAATGAAGAAATTCTCTCTTTCCCTGGTTAAAAGAGACAGAAGAGATGGCTAAACATAGTGGAAAATGAAAATAAAGATAAGCTTTTAAAAGGTAAGAAAATACCATCCACAGCTCTGAATGTAGTTAGGGGACAAAAGTGAGTGAGGAGCCATAGAGAAGACTGGAAAGATCAGTGTTCTAATTCTGCTGCTCCTTTCTCCAACACACAGTCGCTGCTTACCCCCCAAAGATAAAACTTACCTGAAAATAACTGATAAACACCCCCTCTTATCCTTAACTGTGCAATTTCACAGCATTTTTTGAGTGGGGAGGCCTCCTTTGAGAAGCAAGTGTTTAAAAATTACACATCATGAGCAACTAAGGCTAGGAGCAGATATTTGATACCTAACCAATTATTGTCAAGATAGATTAGAAGGCAATAAAATTCTAGAAGTGTCTGACATCCAAACATACAATGGATTCTTTGAATCCTGAAATGTTTTTACCTGCAGATTTTAGCTCTTCTTCCTTGAAATGCTGTATTCTAAAGCACAAGGTAGCATAGTTCTGAAGATTAAAGGTGTGTGAAATTCAGAGGTAAAAGCTGTTTAAGCTCTTTTATTATCTTTTAATGGTGACATTTCTGTGACATACAGCACCATGAAAGGCAGGATGATACACTTCAATAAGACATTCTTTGCCATATGTTTACAGTGATCTCCTTACTGCTCCAGTAACTTTACATACAAAATGAAAGGTATTTTCTGTGCATGCTGCAGCTCAGAAACACATTTTGACAAAGCCCAGGACCTACTTGGTGGTAAGAATTCAAAAGCTTTCTTAAACTGGGACACCCCGTCCCCCAAATATCTCACTGCTTTCACTACTCACATAGTCTGCAGGCCTCCTCCTCTGATTTATGCAACACCACCCCACCACATCAACAAGTTGTTCCACACTTGAGACACAACTCGACAAACAGTTTGTGCTGACACTTGGCTCCATTTCCAAAATAACACTCCACAAGTTAAACTTATTTTTCAGGCTTTTTATCTTTTTAATAAAAGTTCACAATTTCCTGCTTCAGCAGTATACATCAAACCATAGAATTCTTCAGGGAGGATTATTTCTAGCACATTACTTCCTAGAGCATGACTATTCTGTAATATCCCTTAACAATCAATTAAGCCTGAAACAAAGTCTGATATAGAGCTAATGGCTTCAAATCTTTCCTCAAATCATTTGAGCAAACCAGTATACTAAAACTGACGACATTTGAAAAGCCATAGAAATGATAATACTAAAACTATTCAAAAATCTTTAGGTTAATGCTACCTTCAGCAGTACAACACTTCTAGCACCCTCATTTTTTGCTCATCCAATGAATTGATGAAAATCATAGAAGCATCACTCTGATGGTTACTTTTAACCTATTAATAAAACTCATTGGTCATATTCAAAGCTTAGTACACAAATAACACCTCATAAAACTGTTTTTGTCATAAGAGTTAACACAGAGAGGGGAACAAGAGAGAAGTTGTGATCAGAGAAATCAGCACCAACCTCCTGCCTCAGTGAACAGACACCAAACACAAAATTACCTTTTTCTGCTTGTGACCAGCCCTCAAGAATTCAGAGGGATTTTTTCAGGGCACTAAGATTTCCATATGCAGAAATATTTCAGATATGAGCTTAAATTCTCAGAGCCTGCCAAATACCTGTATCCAGACACCGTGCAAGCAGAACAGGAATTTTTCTCCATACCCTGCAGCTACATGTGCTCCCCATGGACTCTCCTTAACAAGTATACTTCCAATTCAGAAGAAAGAGTCTGGAATACTGGGGTTACAATCAGCAGCAGTTCCAAAGACGTTTCTGCACACAGCACAAGTTCAGGAGGAGATGTGTCACCTGTAGATGGCAGTGTCCTATCACATTGTCCCCAAGTTTGTGTTCTTGATGGTGAAAGGGGAACCGGGGCTAAACAAACCCATTTATGACACTAGTGAGCTAAAATCTGGGATTTTTCAAAGGTTGTTCGTTGTTAGTAGGACCTGCAGGGATGGTTTGTTGTTAGTTTGTTTTTTTGTTCCTAATTCATTTCTTTGCCATTAGAAGCTTGATTGCATTTATTATCCATTTTTACAACAGGGGTACTCCACCTGGACAGCGCTAAGTTTCATGGGCAAATCAATTTGCCAGTGCTGTCAATCTTGCTCTACGTTCAGTTTTCCCTGACGAATTCCCTGATACATTGGGGAAGTGGTTGAAATATTTCCTAGAAAGCAGAGATCCATGCCAGCACAAGCTGAGTGTATGTGTATTTTCTGTGCAGCTGGAGAGCAGGATATGGGAACACAATCTCCTTGGCAAGTGGGTTTAGGTTCATGGGTGCCCCCATGCCACAGAACAGGAAAAGTCATTTTTGTGTTGCAGTTGCTAAGACCAGAAATCCCAACTTAATATGTAATTTCATCATTTCCCATAATTAAACATATAAGCAGCTTCACTTTGAAACATAATGAGCTCCTTCAAACTCAGTTTACCAGTGTCAATCTCATTCATAATGCCTTGTTCAGGTGCCACATTTCAAAGAAATTATGTGGTTGCTTTGCATAAACTCTGCACCTGCCTCTGAATTCACAATATTTTTTTGTATAAATTATAATAATTTTCAATATACTATAGAAGAAGCCATATAAAGATCCACTGCAAACAATAAAAAACTAACTGAAACATAAATATCTCTTAAAAAAAAGTAAAATACCATCCCCTCAAGAGAGATGCACCTCCCTCAAATAAGCGGAAAATGATAGCTATACAAAACAGGGAAATCCAGAATTATTAAAACAAATTTGTCACAGTGACAGAAAGAAAGCTCACGTGAGAAATAATTTCAGTGAAGACAAAATCTTCATAAAGAGAAAGGTGGGCAGGCACACACAAAAGCTGCTCATCAGAATTCAACATGGTCTTTCTCCAGGAAGGCTTCCAGGTTGGAAAAATTTAAAAAAAGGGGAATCATAGAGAAATAAGCTTTGCTCTTCCACCATAAAATCACAGAGTTCAGTGGTTGTGGGGGGAAGCAGGGTTTCTCAGCACTCTTACCCAGGGGACTCCATGAAAGAAATACACTCACTGGTAGGAGACCTGCTATCAGAATTTATAGTTTTTGTAATTCTACTTCTATTACTTTGTTAAAAGGAGACACTAAGTTAGATGTTAGATTCAGTAGCTCAATTTCAGTTCTCAATTTTCATCTCAAAGCCTTTAATTAACCAGTTTACTCTCTTTAAATGTAATTCAGGATTTTTATTTCCCTCTTTCCACTATTCTTTCCAAGCTCCCTGATCAATATATTCAGAGAAATCACTCTCCCTTAATAACCCCCATTTTAAGGTAGCCTTTATTGCCATGTATTTATTGCAGATGATGGATTCATGTAAGAAATTTCTTTTCCTTTTTCCTAATTTCTCCTTTAGGGCAGGGAGCTGTGTCTTCCCTCCTTATGTAGCCAGCCATATTTACATCTTAGAAAAAAACATCAGACATTATCATCTTTCTCACTTCCAGGGATATCCATTTTGGGAAGTTTGAGGTAGTTGGCAAACCAGTGCCACTCTGATTTCAGTAGTGACTTATCTTCTAGGTAAAGATGGCTGCTATACTGAATTATTTTGCTTGAAACAAAATAATTTAAAAGAGAAGATGACAGTTTTCACAAAATTGAGGCTGCCAAAGGCAAGGAGAAAAACAGGAAATTCCTCTGACCAGTGGACAGGGTGAATCTGCACCACACAGTGCAAGAACATTTCACAGAGCTCCCACCTCATCCAGTGTAGTGCCCAAAATACTTGGCATGAAGGAGCCAGGGTATTGGAGGGATGACTTCCAGCTGGAGCATGTGAACGTAGTCATAAAAACATATAAATGATAACTTTGATGAAAACATCTCCATGAATTCTGTTTTGCTTTGCTGGCATGCACCACCTTTCCTTCACCCATCAAACCACCTTTATCTCAACCCAGGATTCTCACTTTAACCCTTCAGATTCCTTCCCTTCCTGATGTGGGGGGAGAGGGAGCAGCAGTGTGATGTTTGGTTGACAGCCGGGGCTAAACCTCTGCTTTACACCATGCTGTTAACTGGATTGTAAATAAACCTGACCATGTTTCTGCCTCTGAAAAAAACCACACCCACCAGCAGCACTTCCATTATAAAAGGGAAAAAGGAAAATTTACCAAAACAACAATGCATTAGTTATCTGCCTTAGGTTTTTTCTTATATTTGATTTAATAAAAGCCCAATAAATTTGACACTACTTATCACTGCACCAACTCCTGCATCGTATAATAAATATATCACTGTAATTTCCAGAACTATCATTCAGTAGAAAAAGGCATTTAGGCCTATAATTTAGTGGATTTTTGTTTGGCTCTTTGCTGTGACCAGTAAAACATCATATAATGTCTTACTGGAGCAGCTTGGATGAATTATACTGCAGCTGTGTAGTCTCTATGTGCATGTCTCCATCTAGTGCTTGATCCCAGTTCATAACTTTTCTCCTAAAGGGCTCAGTTTGAAGTGATTCAGATGTGTACTTTGACACTACACACCTCTGTTTTTTAACTCCTCTTGGGCCACGAGCACAGCAAAGGGAGGCTCTTTGCCACAGCACTGCTCACAGTAGCCCCAGTTTCCTCCTCAAGCAAAAACAGTCTGCACATCCACATCCACGCTCCTTAACCCCTTCCATCACTCATGTTTCAGGGGGGTCTTGCTGGAATGCAGCTGGAAGCTCTGGGGAAGCCATCAGGAACCTCTGCTAGCCAGAAACACTCGCCATGGATCCCACAGCAGGGCAGATGTGGAGGCTTGCTGAGAAGGCAGCAGCTGTGTGCTGCTGCAGCAAGGGCAGCCTGGGGGAGGTTCCTGGCAGTGCCCTCAGGTCTGCAGCACACACCAACCTGCACAGCTATGCCCATAGGAGGCAGCTGTCTTGTTATTACATAATCCATACACACACATTCTAGATGTAGTTTTACATCATTATATAGATTGAATATGCATATTTATTATACATCTAAACACATTCTGGATAAAAAAAGGACTTTCCAAAAGATAAAAAAAAATAATATTTGAGAATAGTTTTTAAATTAAGCTTAAACCATTGTGTAACATTACCCTGGAGCCAAACTAATTTGAGCTTTTCAAGCCCTTAATTTGTCATGCTCATAGCTCAATAAATAGTTACTGGATTAGTTCCTTCCATTTAGCCTGCTTCCTCATCTGTTTTCCTACTTTGCTCATTTCTAGATCTTCCTGAAATTATGAGTAAACACCATTATCATTGACCACCAAATTACGGTTTTATTCCCCTCCTTGTCTCTAACTACACTCTCATAAGTTACCAATATTCTCCAGTGCATTGCTAAATGATTGTCTCTCGGGAGGAATTCAGTGCCTTTTCTGCTCAACTCCATAGTTTGCAGTTATTCGAACTTTTGCTTAGAACCTGGCACACATTTCCTAATACATGGCAATGTTTTGAAAGATTTTCTTATTGCTGTTCTTGCAAGTTATCTTAGTGGCACTTCTGTTCAACCAGTAAATGCTGTTTCAGAATCCATAAAATCTAATCTAGTACCTCACTTGGTGTGATCACAGTTGCAGATAAACAACCTAAATTTAATGTAATAGGTGAGACACCGAAAACATGACTCTACAATACTTAAAAATAATCAGAATTGGTTAAAAATTAATCTTTGCAAAGTATGCTTCAGTCAGATCTCTGTGGCCACCTACTGTGAGTGTCAGAGCCACAAACACACACTAATGGCAGAAGCATGTGATAAACCATGTTCCTCTCCTGGGCCAGCATTAACAGCTTTAAGCTTCAGTTACTACTATAAGAAGAAGAATGTGTGAATGGGGAAAGTGGTGGGAGTGGAGAGTTGTGAGTGGAAATAGGTAGAGGTCTTTCTGCTCACTCTTTTCCTAACAACCCTGTACAATGCATTGAACAGCATCTTTAATGCTGAAAGCAGTTTTGGTCTATTGGCTTGGGTCTGTCTCTCTCCTCACTACGTGCTGTAAGAGCACTCTGCATCGCCAACAGCTCTCTCTGTTCTGAGAGGAATCATCTATGTGAATCATCCCTGCTCAGAATGTTTTACAGGATTACCTGTCCTCCAACTTAACACCTTAATGGAATTCTTTGTGGGCCTGCACAAGCCTCTACTCAATCTCTGGTGGAACAGCTGGAGTGGGATTGCTTTTTTCTGGTGGCTCTCAGGATCCTCTGCAGTGCTGAGCTGCCCAGCTACAGGGGAACAAGAGTGTGTGGACACCCAGGTCCACGGAGTTGCCAACCTTGAGGACACTGGGACTGGTCGAACATCTATTCCTGCTGAAGCCTGCCATGGCTCTAGCAGCACCACATCTCCATCACTACAGCCTCCTGTCCTTATTGCACTGACAAACTGACCCAGCAGTACTTTTAACACCAGTCATAATCCTTAGACCCCCACTGGAAGGCTGCTGGGGAACCTCTGAAGTTACTTCTCAGCCAAACATTTATCCTTTACCAGAACACACATTTGTTCTGAATTTACATTTTTCTCTTCCCAGCAGAGCAAAACAAAAGCTAAAAAAGTAGACACTTTCTACAAGTACAGAGGTCTAATAGTTGCACCTTTTTTCTTTTCGTTTTTCGTGGCAAGTCATCCATTCACATTACTAGACCTTTTCTCTATCTGTTCCCATTTGAACCCATCTTCTTAAACAATTATGGGTAACCAGAATTGCAGTCAGCTTTTTTGAGGAGTGTCACTACATTACTTTTCTAATCAACATTAACATTTCCTTCTCTCCCTTGAGAAGAAAACCCACATATTTTAATGCATCCTGAAGGATCACATTTATCTTTCTTATGTCTCTGTCTCATTAGTGCCTGACTCTGTGAAGGAGTACACAAAGTCCTTTCCTCCCTCAGCCATTTCCATCTGATGAGCTTCACACTTAGTGCAGAAATCCCTATTGTTACTTTCAAAGGGCATGAATTTGCATTTTATATAACTGAATTACAATTTTATTGCCATTATTACAGTTCTCAAACCATTCTAGTTCTTCCTTTGTGGTATTGTCATCCACCTTTGGACTGGACACATGCACATAAGCAATACTCATTTCCCCTGCTGCTCAGGGAAAGGCCCTGAAGAGCTAAACCTTTCAGACTGATAAATCTTTGATTCAGTTACAAAAAAATAAAAGAATTGTAATGGTTAACAGGCACAAGTAAAGCCTTAGGACTTTTATAGCCATCTTTACATGAAAACACATGACTCAAATGCTAATATATACAAAAATCATAACATGCAAGTGACCTTGAAATTTGCTTTTGAATTCAAGCACTATCAAACAATTGTGGATAGAGCTTTACATTTATACCCTCCTTACTCAGCTATAACTTTGTGTTATAACAAGTTCTTTAGGAAGAGATCCTCATCAAGGTGCACTTCCTGAGTGTTTTTATTGCAATGTTAATAACATTATTCCAGAAAGTAAACAGCAAAGAGAAAAAAAAAAATCTTGATTAGAAAACAACTGTCCTGGCAGGCCAATGCACAAAGCAGGACCAAATTAGAGTCTTCATTAGAAAACAGTACAAGTCAGAAAGCACTAAGTTCAGCTCTGCATGAACTAAAACAACTTATAGGAAGACTGTAATTAGGGCTTCTTCCTTGAATATCTGAAAATCATCTGGCTTTTTGTTAGAATCAACAGTCAGCTGCTATGAAAGCTTACACAGACTTACAGTAATTTC
>VRYO01001717.1:10804159-10824809 GCA_009812075.1 Sialia sialis | reverse complement strand
TGTACTTGCCAGAGGTAAGTTAGCTTTGTACATGTGTTCTGCTTTGGTGGGTTTTTGTTTATTTTTGCGTTTTTTTTCTGTTTTGTTGGGTTTTTTGGGTTTTTCTAAACAAACACCAGAAAATACTTTTAGCTGGAAACTTTGTGGGTTTACTATAAAGTAAAATTATGCTGCGGCACCTTGTCACAGTTTTCTTGGGAGACCTACATAAAAAATAAATTTTACACTAAGACATTTTTCTTGAACCACAGAACTGGGTATTGGAATATCTTTATTAACTATACCCTCCTATATATTCTTAAAAGTGCATGGATGAAGTAAGTTGTAATAAACCTGTCTCCAAGATTCAGTTTTTGAAAGCATCAGAAGTAACATTCCTCAAGGGAACAGACTTGAGGTGTGCAAGTGGTCAGCAAACTTAAACACAGTGACACAGCATTAGGAAAGGGTCCCTATATTCCAGGCACCAGAAGAAGAAGAGGGAAGGAAGTAAGTGCTTCACTAATAACACCATTTTTTTATTAAAAGTGCTTGATTTAATGGGGCAGAAGTGTTAGTGGGCTCCAATGTTAACGCTTAAATAAGAACTGCTTCTGAAACCAAATTTAAGAATTAATGACCTCAGGGCCTAAATCTAAATGAAGCAAAAATAATGTGCCTTTATTGCTCCATTGTGGGGATAGCATAGGAACTCAAGTGGAAAAAGGAAGTGAAAGGTGAGAATCGTCGTGTTAGAATATTATGGTTGAAAATGAAAGAATGGTTGAGTTGACATTAATGGAGGTAGATGTCAAGGATGTTCAAGCACAGGCCCAAGTCTTATTTGATACAACCACTGGAGATAAGGCAAAGGACTACCTTCTATTCTACAGAATTAAACTAATATGGAATATATTCAACCAAAAACAGTATGCTTCATTTATGTCTTCTGCACTTATCATCAATGGCTTCCAACTAAATTGTCACTTGGTCTCAGGGCCGTGCCCTGGTTTTAACCTCCCAGCATCTGTTTTGGACAGTGCCACTGCCTGAATCACCCAGCTGAGGTCTGCAACTCTCCTTTAATCCATGTGTCCCTCCTGCAAGCACAGAACCAGCTGGGTCTGTACTCAGTATGGTGCTGAATATTCAGTGCTCACTACCTATGCTCAAATGCATCCTCCCCAGGGTACAAATGAGTCAAAATTTGTCCTCCCTGCCACGAAGCCCAGAGCCACTGAGGGAGATTCAAAAAGCACAGATCACTCAAAGCTGCTGCACAATGAATGACATTTTCAGGCTGCAGGTTCTCCTGTACAGGTTCTGGGCCAACTTAAAATCTGGTTTTCAGAAAAGAACATGTGCATTGTGCACTCCAATACTAACAGCATAACCAGTAGACCTAACATCACTTTGAGTTTTGTAACATATTAGATAAATCCAGCTACTTCATCTTCAGAGAGGAGAGCTTAGACCTGTAGGTCTATTTAACACCTGGTTAAACACTTCTTAACCTCACTGCACTGGCCAACTACTTTTCATAGAAGCTGAATTTTGGCTAATAACGTCCCAATTAAACAGCAGTCATTGTCATTCACTATCATTAGGCCAAATTGGTTTCCTGGGAGATGTCCCAATAAAACAGCCATCCTGGTTAAATGCTCACCAGTTAAGTAAGAGATGTGACACAGAAATGGGTTTGTGAAAGAAGAAATTCAACTGCTATTTACGTCATTCTATGTGGATAATTTGCCAACAATGAGAAGACCACATGCACTAAACCACAGAAACTTTGACTATTAGTTTTCAAATATAGGTGTGTGTGAGTGTTCTAGTGGGCAGTAAATAGCATCTGTGTTAATCCCATTTCCTTGCTGAGCCAGGACAATGTGTAACACAAACTTACATAATATATGCCCTGTGAGAAGAGAAATAACAAAATGTTGCAGGATCAAGAAATTGGAAGTAGCTCTGAAGTGCTCTGTGGGAGTGGGTTCAGAAGGTTAATTTAGAATGATCTGTGTTTAATATTAGCAACTGAGAAAAACAATTTCAAGGTTATTTTGCAGAAGCCTGGGTCTTCCTTTCCAAATCTGGCATTTGAAAGTGTCTATCCAGAACTGCAATAAGTGGGGCACCCAAGGCAACACACAATTAATTTAAATTTAGCCATTTAGAGCGAGATGTCTAACCTAACCCAGTTGTTGAAAAGTTCTCTGATGTCAAAGTGAGGCACTTCCGGTTGCAAAATCTTTATCTCTGATAGGAAGAAAGAATACATTTCTTCAGATAGTGATTTATTGCCAAACCCCATAGTGTGTGCTCATCCAAGTTAGGTAAGGCATTTCCTACTATTAAACTCCACAGAAGCTGCCCTGAAGGTCTGGCAGAACTGAGCACCTGCTTTTTTCTGTGTAGTCTTTTTACAGGATAGAGAAGAAACAAGCATCCCTGAGACTGGCAAATCCAATCATTCACCTGTACAGGGCATTCAGCAAGCAGCACAGGCTAAAAGGGATGAGCGGTACATCAAGCTCTCAATGTCTTGGCCAGACGAACAGGCCTGAAAGAAAAGCAGCTTTTAGATGATTGTGTCAAATGGATATAATGCTGTGGACACACTGTCACGAAAAGCATGAAAACACAGCTTTAATAGCAGAAAAAAAGAGACAACTGTGTTAGGATGCTGTCTCTCTAACCCCATTTCCAAGTTAACACACCCTGACTCTTGAAACACAATCTCTGTGGGCTTTGTGAGACAACAGGACCGCACTGTCTACTTTTCACAGGGTGCAATTGTAGGCTGCACCATGGCTTGCACTTCATGTCAGGAACAAAACTGAGCCAGGATTAAAGCAAAGTGAAGTAGAAAGTGCATCCAATCCTACCTTCCTTGCACATAGGTCTTGGAGCAGCCAATTTAATTAGAGCAGAGACTAACACACAAGTTAGATAACTTCTCACTGCCACAGAAACTCAGCTGCACACAGGGCAGTCACAGGTGCACGAAGCAATTCAGACTTCCCAGCAACTCCTTTAAGGCCATGCTGCCTTAAAAACCCAAAGAGATTTCACCAATGCACAGTTAAGTGATAGTTATAAAAGTTTCCTCAGCAACTAGGAGTAAAGAAAAGGGATTTATATGTTTTAAAGGAAAGCTAAAAGTACTATTTAATGTTTTTAGAGTTTGTGGCCTGCATGGTCTAAGCATTGACCTGGCCTCAGGACAGCTTCTGCATTTAGGTTAGCTAAAGTCTGTTCTAATGAATTCTCCAAGCCTTTCTTTCATGACAAGAGTCAACAATGAATTGCACTATTTGCAAAAACTGACTTCATGGAAATTAGGAAACAAGCAAATATAACAGTTTTTTTTAAAGCAACATTCTGGAAGGGAGAATTGGGTGAAGCTGTGAGCTTTGCTTGAAAACTTCTGCAAAAGAGGAAATGAAAAAAAAAATTAAAAATTGTTGCTGAGGTTAAAGTATGGTTGGTTTTCCCTCAAGATAATGTAGTATCTGGGACAACAGGGACACAAGAAAAGCCCAAGAAGTTGAATTTTAAAGTCTGATGAGGACATATTGTACAAGTCTATACTGCTGCTTTATTCTATGTTTCTGCTTCAGATATTAAGACCAAAGAATAACATGCTCAAGGAAATAGTCTCAGCTGAACATCTCCAAAATGAACCACCAGTGGACACCTCAAGTAAAACAATTAACATCTTCTGTGCAAGAATGCAGCCTCCAACTGCAGGTATGTGAAAACCCTGAACCATCCATTCTCCCTACATTCTTGCAGCCAATTTAAAGACCACAAAGATCTTTTTCCTGCAGTCTGTCCCTGCCCCAAGGGGAAGATCTCAGCACTTCTTGAGGTCTGCACTGCAGCCTCTCCCTTTGGCAGCTGTGGGGAGCTGATCAGCCCACACATCTTTTGAAAAGGTGAATTATTTACCCATCTTTCCCCTCCTGTGCATAGCTAATTAGCTGAAGTCCTGCCCTTCTTTCATCATGCTCACTAATCTGCCACCCAGAGTGCATTAACCATCCTCTCCCCTCCTTTGCTTTGCCCTTGGGTGTGCTGTCCTCTCCGTGCCTGCCTCGCTGCCTCTGGTCACTGAAACGTGTCCCACACCTTGTCTGCACCTGCTCCACACCTGGGCACGACCTCATCTCTTTATGTGGCAGTGCAAGGAACATGCCAAACCCTGTCTGAGCCCTTACTAAGAATAACTAACCTGTGATAGCTACCCTGAGGGAAGAAACCCCACACCTTTCCTGGCAGTGAACCAGTTGTGTAACCAAGATCTTCTTGCTAGACATTGGGAAAATTTGTTTTAAATATTTTATCCAATGATATCAAGTAAAAAGTGAATGGCAGATCAAGCACCAGCAATAAGAATCAATTCATGTGTCCAAGTGCATACAATAAAAGTTATTAAATTCTTTTCACCTCTTAAGCACAGATAAAATAGAAAAGGCCAAAGCCACTTACAATTCACCTATTTTTACCTGTAAGTTGTTTTGAAGGAACCTAGCTCTCCAATTATTAGACATTCCTGATTGCACCAAAGTTTTGATAGCAAAAACCTAATTATTCTGGAGACAACCACATTCAATATCTGATTTATATTTATACAAAAAACTCCAATTCTTGAAGCTTAGCAATTCAAAATCCCAGACAGTTCAGTTAATCACTTTTCTGAAACACACCTACAAGACAGGAAGTCATAGGTCACACATTTATGAACATTCTGAAAAATTAAATACACTCATTAGCTGGAGAAAGTAATCTCTTTGATGAAATTTTATACCAATCCAATCTTCAATTACTAACTACTCTTCCTTCAAAGGCTTGGAATACTAAATCCTGCTACCCCTGGGATTGCTACTGGTAAACAATTACTTTTAAGCATGAGTGATAGAAGCTTATAGCATTTCTACCCCAAATTTAGGAGTGTGAGCACTGATGCTGCTGCCCTTGTGCACAGGCTGGATCTGCACCTGCTGTGCATAACTGAAATGGCACAAGTGCCACACCAAACAAAGTGCAAGCTCTGGCCCAGCTTTTTAATAGATGATTAAATCAGTTTTAATTTGCTCTCTTCACCTTCCTGAAAACTTCTGTTGCATTTAGCTACAGGTGAAAAAACAAGTCATTTGTATTGCACATTTAGGGAAAGGAGGCAAGTTGAAGAAAAAGAAAGAAAAGTCAGATGTTATCTTTGCTTATATTTCTTCAGAGAACACAGAATTTTCATGCTGCTGCAGCCCAGTAGCACTTTATGGCAACTTCCCCATGTCTAATCATCCTATCTGTTCACATGATCTTTATTATTTATGCCAATGACACTGCCCCACAAATATGTCTCTACTGAACAGCAATGCTATTGATCTGCAGAGCTTTATTCCAACAGTAGCACACATTAGAGGTGTATTGATGAGAACTGTAATATCTCTATTTTTTACATTCGGTTGCTATTTGTCTAATAAATTCTGCATCCTGAACATCCTATCAATACCAGAGAAGCACTGCAAGCTGCTCATGCAAATTATTGTGTGAACTTCTGTCCTACTTCACCAGCAATAACTGCATAATAGATAAATGCCTAAATTTTTAAGCACATTGAACTATTTTTAATATGAACGGACCTTTGCAATCAATTGCAGTCCATTCTGGGGCTTGCTTTAAAAAGAAATAAAAGGATTAATGAGTTTGTGCAGCTTTTATGACAACTTGGGTATTCCTGGTTGAATAGGTCTTCTTTTCATATCAACGATGCAATTATAACAAGTTATGGTAATACATAGAAAATAATCAAGGCACCAAATTTGGAACTAATTTTTCTAAATATGAACATAGACGAGTTTTATATGGATAGTAGGGATGATAGAAGGTGGGGTGGGGAGAGGGGGAAAGATTGATTTGTCTTAAAACAATCTGCAAGTACCAAACTCCAGATGTCCAGGGCAATAGCAAACGTCATACGGAAGATAAAATCTATTTACTCTCTGGCTTAAGGGGTTGGAGTCCCACATCAAGTCTGTCTGATGTCCAGCACCCATTTTTGCTTTCACTGCACTTTAATTATCAAATATTATGCTTGAACATGCTAGAACTAAGCACTTTAAATCTGTTTGCTGCTTAGCATTTACACACATCTTTAGCAAAAAGAATAAGGGTCACATTTCCATTTAGCAGTGATAAGCTCATTTCACTCTTTCAGCACCTTTTTCTTTCCTTCTCCTCAGAGAACAGAGTGAACAAATTCTGATTCTATATTCCATGTGAAGTTAATGTAGGCAGAATATGCGACACTTCTGTGACATTTTACTGCCTTTCTTCCTTAGGCAAAGTTCATCCCTCTAGAAAGGGTCAACATAAAGACTGTTGAGCTGCTGCTAATATGAAACTTGAACATTCAGTCTCAGCAAAATAAGAATTTCAGCCAAAGTGTATGTATTATACAGACATAATTTAAATTTTGCTGCCTTAACAGGCTCAAATACACAATTACTTTACTACAGCTTTCTAGAAGACAAAATGTGAGCACTAATATCAGTTCCAGATCTAATGCTACATGCCAGAGCACAATATTCACGTATGCTGCTCTAAATACTGCTCATGCTAATGAAGACAGACCTATGCTTGCAGCTGGTAAGTGCAAGTAAAAATTCTGTTAGATGAGTTCCCCATCCAGACAGGGACTTTTGCCTCAAAATTTTAGAATGAATTCCCAATCCTCTATGCTTTACTGAAAATTATCATGTATCAATTTATCTCTGTCAGACTAAGCCAGTTTGAAAAGCATCAGTTGGCCTAGCTCTGGCTGCTTGAATAGTGGGATCATCACATGCACACACCCACTGTGGGGTAAAGGATTACTGGAAGGTGATCCTGCATTAACATGGAATCCTAACCTGTCTATCCACTGTTAACAATTTCAATGGTGTAGAGGAATCCAACATGAAAGCACAACAGCACTTTAATATCACAGTGGCTATTCAAAACTTCTGACCTCTCAGAGTGTATCACTTTAATGACATGAAGAATATCTTCTACAAGTTGTAGAGCACAGGTCAGTGCAGTGAGGTTCTCTGTCCCCTTCCCTTTGCTGATAGACAAAAGAATTTGAAATATTTAAAATGAGGAACTCCAGATCTTCTTCCTTTGTCAAAAGTGACTTAAACTTCTAGAGCCATGATTTACAGGCACTATCCCTCTATCTGACAACAAACCTGAGATTATTTCCCTCACTCCCAGTTTGGAAAGTGATTCTATACTTTAACATCATGATCAATATATCCTCTCTTGGCAAAATCAGAGACAAAACTGGGGATAGAAGAATGTTGGCAGTTATGGTTGCAAATTCTTACAGAGAGACTAAAATTCCTAGCAGGGATGCTTGTCTAACTGCACAGGTGCTAGACAGCTAAAAAATCAACAGGGAGGATCAGGAATAAAGGATATGGCAGAAACCACACAGGTCTCTATGTCTCCCATAACACTTGACTGTAACTCCAGATATCTGCAAAACTAAACTCTCCTCTTGTGAGCTGTGTCATGTGGCTTCTCAAAATACAAGCAAAAGAAAAACGTTTTACTCATGCATGATCTTTCATGTTCACTCCAAATAAAGCACAATGGTGAATTTGTCAAATGCACACAATTTTATCAAAATTGAAGATTTTCTTACAGATATTTTTGCTCCTTTGTTTTTAATACGAGAGCAAAAAAAAGAATTTTAAGAAAAAAATATGGTTTTAGCTTAATGAGAGTGTTTAACAGGTCCTGGATCAAAGAGAGGTGGTGGGGGAGCCAGCTAGGGAATCTACAAAATACTGTACATTTATATTCCAAACTCCATCGTGTAAAAAGCAGGTTCCCATAGACATTAGCATAGGATGCTTACCAAAATGAAAGCAGCTTTGGAAGTACCACGTGAAGAGTTATGTAATAGCTAAACATCTACTTTGTTTTTTTCACCTTTGCAACTCACAGATTCCTTTTCAATGAGAATGGATGGTAACAAATGATTACCCTGCTTGTCTAGGCAGCCAGGCTTCAGCAGCAACCTAACTCTTCATTAATCCATTTACAGGCAGGAGCACCAACTTCTCCCATTTTGCAACTTAACAGCCAAAAAAATAAGCAAATTCTGCAGTTTGATGTCTTCCAGAAACCAGTTCTTTAAAAAAATAATCAGCTGCACTAAACACAAGCAAATATTACAACAAATATCTGGAAAAAAATTGCTGTAGTCTTAGTTAAAGTAGAATAAATTTACACTTTATTGTGTATTAACTTATTTCCTTTCTTCCTATGGCACAGCTCTTCAAAATGAAGAAATGAGATGATGCATCTGGGCAATAATTCAATAGTACAACAGTGTTTATTACAGCTTCTATAAAATCAGAAGACTTTGTTACCTCTTCAATAAAATCAACAATTATGCTAACAAAATAACAGTAATTGTGGAGGTTAATTAGAAGTGTGCCTTCAAACACTCTATACACAATTTGCTTTCCTGTTATGTTGTCTGTGCAGAACTTCCCTGAAATGTCTCCTTGAATAGAGAAAATTTTCCTCTGATATCAAGCAGATATGCACATCCCTTGGACTCCACAAATATGTTTGTGTGTCCTGGTAACCTCGTGGCAGCCCTGTTCTCAGAGATACTTATGGAAATTTGGTTTAGCCTCAGAATATTCAGAAAAAGCTGCAAACTTCAGAGAAGCCATTCTGTCCTACTGTTGAATGTAAAACAGTGAAGAAAAGGTGAACTGCTCATACTTTGTGTCCCTTAACAGTTTTCAAGGCATCTGTGCACTAATTTAAATTGTGGAGTCAAGAGGGGGCAAGCAAGGCATTATGAAGGAAACAAAAAGACTCCACTTTTTTTTCCTCTCCACAATTTTACTAAAACTGTGGAAATGTTACTGGAAAGCTTCAAGTAGAAAACTCTCCACAGGCATTTCTATAAAACTGGCACATAATGTTCTTATGGACACGTGTTGTTGGAATACACATACAAAAGTATTCAGTGCAAAAACATTGCATGATACTTTCTGGTTTTTATTAGTCTTACATCACCTAGAAAGATTTCTTTCCCCAAGAAAGCAACATGACTAGTACTAGGTTTAATTTTGTGATGCAACAAAGTGAACTACTGGAAGGACTGGTTGTATCTGAAGAGTTGAACCAAGATGAATGATACACTTTATATTTCTATATTTGAAGTATTAAGTTGTTGTTTAAGAAATTTATCACTGTCTGAATGCTACCATGGTCCCCTTCACTGGCATGTTATTGTGCCTCACATGTACAATAAGGCAAATGAGCCTGGAAGCCAGAAAATCAGTCTTGTACAGAGTCCATAAACACTCAACTGCCCAACAGTGCAAAGTAGGAGGGGAAATAATTTCTCATAAGAGATCCTAAAACACAAAAAGAAACTGTAAGTTCAAGTGGATATAATTCAACATAAGGATGCTGTTGCTTGTTCCCAATGAGCCAAGTGCTACTTTGACAAGTGCTTTCTTGCTGGAAATCAGCAGCAATCCTCAGCTGCAATGGGCAAGGGAGATGCTGTGGGACCAAGACAGAAGTGCCATGGCTCAGGCCAGGGGCAACCAGGATGCCAAGGAGGCTTGGGACAGAGAGAGTTCAGGGTCAAGGAGAGTCTCTGGTGCTGCAGCTGCTGATCCCCACTCCTGGCCCTTTCCCGGGGGGGGCCCTAGGGCTTTCACAGAGGCAGGAAAAACAGAGCTACCCTTCTGCTTGACAGCAAATTCCCAATTTAAAATACAGATGTGTTTTAGAGTAGAGCTTTGAGCTGACACCCTAGTAATATTCTGAGCCTGCTGTTAGTTCAAAGTGGTAATGCCTCAGATCAAACATATGTAAAATAGTGATTAAAGTCTAGAGCTGAAATATCTTAAAACAGTTTACCTATAAAAGAGATCAATACCTATTTTAATTGTGTTTGTTTTTACTTTACTTAGGAACAAAAAGTAGTTTATATATTTTCTGAGCACTTTGGTGACTTTTACAATTTTTTTTTTTAAAGTAGCACCTTTTATTATGGTCACAGGTCAAAAGGTAAAGTCTCCTTACTGCAGCTCATCTGATGAGATAAATTCCTACCTGTGCTGATGTGAAAACTGGGAAATATGCTGCTAAAAGGGACTGGAGTGGCACACAGCTCTACCAGAATGTGGGAAAAAAAAAAAATCTGACAGCTTCAGATTTCACACCAACCCATGCAAACCCACAAATTTTGTGTGAGCATACAGATATATATAAAATATGTAAACAGGATTGCAAAATGGCAGATGTAAAGAAAGATGCAGCACTCAATTATTTTGAGTTTCTATTCACAAAGTTTTAATAAGATCAAAATGCTGCATATGAAGCACACGGGTAGAGTTACCAATTGTCCCACTCAATACTCCAAAAGTGTTCACTTGCCATGTGAACTTTGTATGGATGCACTGAGAATTTTATGATCTATTTTGCTTCTTTGACAATGAAATACTCCCATATGGCAATACCTCAAAATAACTCTACACCACTGAGACTCTGAAAGAGCCATATCACAGTGTTAGAATAGTTGAATATCCCCAGATGATAAGAATCAATTAATCCATGAATAAGGACCTAGTGCCTCTTGAGTGAAATTTTTGTAAATAAAAAAATTCACTCTTCCTTTCTGTGCAGTTTGACTAAGAAAGAAATGGTTTTCTAATCAACTTTAACAACGGAGGCACAAATGTGCCCAGAAGAACCAGCTGCCTATTAAATAAATGAGCATCTTTAATCCAGAAAAAAACTAGGTAATCCATCATAGTAGCAGGAAGAGAAGCTATATTTCTTTTAAAGGAGGAAAGGAAGAGCTTGAAAGTAAAAAAACTTACAGTAATTTCATGATTATAAGCCACACCTGAATATAAGCCGCACTTCCGGGTAGCCAGGAAGACCACGGGATTTGTCCACATATAAGCCGCACTGCTGGGGTAGACTGGATTCTTCAATGAAAAAGGTGCGGCTTATATTCGTGAAATTACTGTAGTTGTGTAAACATACAGAAACACACACAGAAGGTTTTGTTCCAAACCAAACAAAAATATCTATAATCTCTTTCTTGAATGTGTTTCTATTATTAAATCAAGGAACAGAATTGCATAAACCTGAAGTATTGCCTAGGAAGGTCTGACATTAATCTATCCCTTTGGGAGTGCTCAAATAAACTTGTTGAGGGTTTTATTTCTTCTTTCCCCCAAAACTTTCATTCTTCTTTCCAGTAATGGGCACATTCAAGCATATTAAGTATCGAGATTTCAATAATCATGTTATCTTTTCCCAAAGTATGTGACGGAACTCACTGTCTGAAATTCAATTAATAAAACCTACCCTTTAATTAACCTATTAAGTTGTTAAATGCTTGAAGAAGTGCTTTAGCACCTTATAAAAGCTGCAGCTATGTAAAAGATAGTAAGTACCATTGGCATGACATCATGATTAATTGAAGAAACAGTGGGAGAAATATGATCACTGCAGTTCTGACTCAAAGTCTGTCATGGAACAAGTAAATGAACAAACGCAGCATTGCAGGTAAGAGGTTTTTCTCCAATAAATATCTGTGTCTAAAGATAGGATCACAGCATGAACATTTGGCAATTATTTGCAAAAATAGCATATTTTTCAAGGGAGGTGTAGGAGCAGGAGTGGGTAGCTCCCAAGAAGGCAGCAATGTCTGACCATGGCTTCAGCTACAGCCCAGTGGAGCCAGAGGCACCCACTCTACATCCACCCCTCTGGGCAGCTGCCAGACACCCTGGCTGGGGAACAGGAGCTCATAATCACAGCCTGAGCATCAACCAAATCACACCTGACACAGGCCTAAATGCCTGGAGGAAAAATAGGGAGCTCTTAAACTTGAGTGAGGTGCAGCAGCATCTGCCATCATGTGTGACTGAGGGAGCAGAGAAAAGTCCTACACGAGTCCAAAGGGACTAACTTCTCTTCTGCAGAAATCCCACATTTCACACTTGTGAGTAATCCCAAATTACCTTAAACCTTGACAGCAGCTCTAAGCTTTTGATTCCACAAATCAGAAATCCTACACACCACCTTCCAGAACATGTGGGAGAAATTATTATGGCTGGTTAATTTTCTTAGCAGGTATCTTCTGAGAAAGCCTCTCAGTGAACTTATTCTCATCTGTCACTATTTTTTTTCTCTTACCCCCTTAATTCCTTATTAAGAACCCAGGAACTGACTTATAAATCCACGCCTGGACAAAATCACAGCAATCTGAGAGAAGTTCAATGACCTTCTGGAAAACGGTATTTTTCCCCATCCATTTAATGTCCCTGCCATCTGAAATCTCTTGCTGTTGTAGTAAGTCCTTTCTTTCTGCAAAACCTTCCTACATTTTTACCAGTCTACACCTGAAAAGATAAAATGCAGTTATAATAACAAAATTTTTGCCTTTGCAAACAGCCTACAAAAGATGAGATATTTTGCCAGGTCCCCAGTAGTGTAAGAGATACTGCCAAAACAAAATTTTTGGCAGTAGCTTAGGATATTTGTTTGTCTAGAAAATTGACTAAGGATGTAAGGAAGATTTTATTTTTTTAAATATGTCTGAAAAAGTTACACTGAAAAAGCTTTAAAATACACACATACCCCAGCTGCAGCATATATTTAAGCACATGAAGTGCAGCAGAAAAATGATGGTAATCAGAAATTATATCATCATCTGTTTCAATACTGAAAATATTTACAAACTACAGGATGCTGCTGCCTCTGAAATTAAACCTCAAGAGAAGTGTTTCAGTATCAGCCATACTCATCTTATGAGAAAATCTGAATGTCAGACATGTCTAAACTGAAAAACAGCAAAACTTCACCTTAAATTCCTTTCAGCTTATTCACAGGAAGGTGACAGATAAGCGCTTGCAGTGAAGAGCTTATTCAGCCACATAATATAAGCTGCATCTTGTCAACATGAAAAGCAAAAGACAAGTTATCTATGGTGCAATATCACTGTCACACACTTTTTTTTTTTTTTTTTTTTGCAGTGCCAGAGATATTTTAAAGGGAGATTTGGCTTTTTGAACACCTTTAATAGGCTTCCTCAGAGTTTTAATTAGTGGGACATCCAAGCAGTACCTGACAGCTGGCAGAATCTCCTGTCGTGAGTTAAAGTCAACCTAATTAAGATTCTGGAAGGAAACTTCATTCTTCCCAACACCCTTAATCAGTCAGGCTTGGTTGAAAATGCAATACAGAACCTTTTGCCTTGACAACAACATAACCTTCAAAATATGGCACTTCCAAACAACAATAATAGTGATTTCTTCATATGGAAATTTAGTAGAACTCCTACTAAAGCTCGGAAATACATTCTCCACCTTCCCCTTAATAAATGTTAATATAATTTAGGATTATTTGTCATACTTAAGATTTGACATTTCATGACTGAGACATTTTGTGCTATCAGAATCACAGACAGTGACATATAAGCTGCCCCTAAGAGATGAAGCAACTTTTTTTTCTCCCTGCCCCCCGGCACTTGTAAAATTATCTAACTATTTACAGCTTAAGTGGAAATACAACTAGAACAGTCAGGCTGAGCCAGATATACATAAGCAAGAGGAGATTTGTCGCCATCACAAGTCAAGGGCTCTCTTGTCAGCTTGGGTTCAGGTGCCAGCCTGAAGCCCCAGGTTTCTGTGCTCTTTGTGATCTGTCTGGAGCGAGCTGGCTCTCGACAAAGAAATCCTGGCAGTCAAGCTTTACCTATAAAACAGTCCAGCCATTACTACCTCAAACTTTGGGGTCCTGCAAGATTTTTCCAGTCTTTAATACAGCAAGGAGAACTGTTTACTGTTTCCTTTTGGTTTTGTTTAAGTTTTTTTCAGTGAAGTGACAATATATTTTGGTGAGATATAAGAGTATTAGATCTGCCTTTATGTTTACCCAAAATCATTAATGCCTACAAGCAGTTTCTAACACCTGGCCCACTCCTGGCATGGCAGGCTGCAGAGAGAAGAAGATCTGGGAAATAACCCAGCTAAAAATAAACACCCCAGCACGGAGCACTGTGTAGAGTAAGGGTTACCTTGATGAGCAAAGCAACTCCCGGCAAGCCCAAGCACTACAGCACACAAAGACAGATTTGAATAGAAACCTCATTTAGAACTACAATATAAAGTCACCACTGTCTTTTCTCCTTCTATAGCCTTTCCCTATCACACATTCACTTACACCTCAGAAATACCTTAATACAGACTTTCTAGTTATTGTGCACATGCCCTGGTTCTTCATCACTATATGCAATGTACAACCAATCTCTCTGCAAATGTAGTAATGTCACAGCCATTCTAGTGTCATCACATATTATAGTCCTTTTAGACACCTGTAAGTGACTGCAGAAGGTGCAAGGCAGTCAGGAATCAGGCCCGTAGTACTTAAGAGTGATTACAATGAATATGACAATAATCCCTCTCTTTGTAAAACAAAATCCCAAGAAGTGTGTATACATGGAGGTTAAAGCCTCTTGGAGCAGCTGCTCAGATGCTGCTTAGACTACTCAATTATGCTATTAAACCAGCAGCAGCCACCCAGGTGATTTGATTCTCAGCACAGGAGCTGCGAAGTACAAAGTAGAAGATGCTGATTTTAATAGCAAATCTAAGGCAGTCCGGCCAGCACAAGGTGCAAGCACCATGAAAGAAGCTGTGCCAGCAAACTCTTTTGTTTTCCCAGTCACACCTGAATAGTCTAAACAACAAATGTAATTGTGGCAGCTAACATCCCAGACCTATAAAGTGACTCATGAAAGGCATAGGGAGCTCTCACAAAAAGCACTGGAAGCAATCCTTCTGCATGCTGCCATTTTGTACTGTGATAGCAAAATCAGTGACAAAGGTACCCTTGAAGTCAAAACCAGCATTATTAATATTAATGCTTAAAATTGGTCCAGTCTTATTTATCTTTTGGAGAGTGCTTTCAGACCTGCAGGATATAGCTCTCCTAGCAAAGGACAGGGAAAAGCTGCCTTTTTTTCTCCTGATGTATTGCTCTTTAGATAATCAGATGAGGCCCCAGCCAGGAAAGCTGCATTTCCATTAAGTTACCGTATTCTATAGACAGGCAGTCTCCTTGTTTTTCACTTTCAGTCCTCCACCTTTCCTTTTTTAAGTCAGCTTATTTTGCTTCTGCCTTTTTCACTTCAGCTCAACATCTAAGTTACAGTTTCAAGTCCAGTGCAGTTAACATCTTACTCTCTGTCGTTCTACCACTGTGTTTTCCTCTGCAAATCCACAGCACACAATTTATTTCCATTAGCAGGACACCTTTCCTGACTGAAACTGCTGTGACAGTCACACCAAGCACAGTTACAGCACTTCCACTTCCATCCTCACTTCTGCCAGCAGCCACCAGGCAGGAATGACAATCTGCTTAGCATCAGCCCTCTCCTCCCTCATCTGGCTGCCCCAGTTTCCCTGAGCCCTGAAAATCATCTTCCAGACTAAGCTTTCCACTTGTCCATCTTTGAAGGGCTTTACCTGCAACACTACAAATGCTCTTACTAGTATTTGCATCCTCTTTCACAATTAACAAAGCAAAGCCCAATATTTAAATGAAGTAAAAAACACAACATACATCTGTTGCACAAGACATGATCAATAACCACCTGTATGCTGATACAACATCACTGATTTAATCAAGTTATGTCGTAAAAAAAAAAAAAAAAAAATCCCTCCTAACATTTCATCTCTAGAGCACACCACTTTAACCCATATGCTTTTACAGACAAACAAATGAAGCTAGGCTAGACTTTTTTTAGGACAAAAAGCAAATTAGGACAAAAACGCAGAGTCTTTCAGAAAACTTCATGCTTCAGGACATCAACTTAAAACAGACCAGCAAAGCTCCAAACCCAACCAGGCAAATGCAAACCTGAACCTCCACCCTTCCCCAGGGAAATTCCTGCCCCTCACCATTTGAAGAGGCCTCAAGACACACTTTGATAAGACAATGAATGCAGAAACCAACACAATAAACAACAGATTTCAAAAATAGGCAAAGAAAACAGGCACATACCTGCTTGCTTGAGGGTCCTCCCCACTGCAGGTCATCACATAAAGGATCCAGGAGCACAGCTGCAGCCAGAGGTACTTGCAAAAAATTAGGGGGAAAAAAACCTCACACAAACCAGCAGGGGCTGGCAGGGTCACAGACACCCTCCAAAGGTAGGAGAGCCAGGAAAAATTCAGAGGAAAGTCCCAAAGGTTCAGAGAGAGAGACTGGTAGAGCCTTAATTACACAGAGGTGGAGCCAGTTCTGGTCAGTAACACCTCCACCCAGGTGAGAACAACCAGGAGCAGTAACACCTTTGGGCCCCCAGCACCATCACAAAATGCAGTAATTTCCCCAGATGGGATTCCAGTTGTCACAAACAAGCAGGCTGACTTCAACAACCTAATTTCAAAACACTACATTTTCCCTAGTTTTCTTTATGCAGGAGCTTGCTGTTATCATACAACTTTCTTCTTATTTATGGTTGAAAGAAATGTCAGAAATTTCTAAACTGTACCTAAACTAAACATTATTTTTTATTCCAAGTGTGTGCCAAAGGTATCCGTCACACACACTGCACCTTGTACACCAAGAGGGCTGGAAGGGTCTTCATGGGGCAGGGCAAGCAGCACTCCCCACCACCTTTACAATGACAGAAATATATATACGAATATATATTTGTGGCTCAAAAATTACAGCCTCCTTAATAGTACCACAAAATTCTTCTGACTCAAAAACTGAGAAACAAAATAATTCAATAATTAAGAATAAGATGTTAAGCTAGTGTAAAGCACTTTAGCATCCCCAAGTTAGGTGGTGTACCGAAGGGCTTGCTTGACCCAGAACTTGGCACAGAGAATATTTGACTGATGCCAACAACTTTATACACATATTTCCATGCAGAAATATTAACTAGGAGATTGGAATTGAAGTTTTTAGGATTATGACATGATACAAATAAAAAACAAACTAGAATCTGAAGTAAATAATTATCAAATTTAAACTGCTCCAGTGTGGAAAAATCTCCCATCCTGAATAGTCATTTTTTGAAGAGTATCAAATATTCTATTCTATAGGTTTGAGTTTCTTGAACTGCTGTTCTAAACAATTTGGTACCCTGCCAGAAAAAGGGGACAATAACTGATGCCTTAGAGGACTTTCTGCCGTGTGACAGCTGCTCTGCTTGCATGAAGCAGCACAAAAGCTGAGGATATGGAGTTAAATTTTTCCTGATCCCTGAGGCAATCAGTGTATTCCTTGGAGTATGAAATTTGATTACACTTATTATCTTAGCTTGCATAACTCTGACTGTCCTTACTGCATATAAAATATTTCCGTCCTGTTAGAGATCCTGTACAGCACTCCACAGGTGTACTGTGCTGTGTGAGAGTCCACAAACCCAAATGTCAAAATATAAGATTTTGTGTGCAGGAGTTCACACCACGGGCCAAGGTGGAAGCACGTGACAATGGGGCAGCCTGGGGTAACTTCAACATCATTGTAATGCAGCACTTGTCCTAGAAATAAAATTTATTTATTTATTTATTTATCCATCCTCAGTGGTTGTCAATGCGAGCCCTTTCAGGGATACTAATTTTAACCTCAAAATTTGACAAATGATTTTACAGTTGTCAGAGAGAAAGAAACAGTAAAAAACCCCTAACTGAATAAGAAATACAAAATACCTGAAATGGAGAACATGTTTTTAATTGCTTACTTCACTCCCACCTCAATGTCTGTCTGTGATGGATGATGTGACAGAATGATCCTCACTAAATTCTAAGTAAATTAGAATTAGCAGAAGCGGCACTACATTTATCTTATTCAATAATGGTTCTTTGTTTCTCTTTGGTATCATCCTTCAGTTTTCTAGTTGATGGCATTATTCAGTGTGAAGGATGAGATAAAAAGGCTAGAAGATTAATAGGGTAGAGGGAAGGGGTGAAGGCCAAGTGTTCTCATGACATGCAGTTAAGTGCATTAAAGAAACACATTATAGTCAAAATATTTCTTTCTTAATGACAGCATTTGCTAAATTACCCATTGCCCAAGAAATTGTGTTTCTGAATGTAGCACAGTTTGCTTTCATGTGGCTGACAAAGGCACATGCACTAAAAATGGAAATTTGCTTTTGCTTTCTTTTCTTTCCACAAACTTTCTTACCTTGCTGTCCTTTAAAGAGGTGAAGCATAAAAAAGTAAACTATTTGAGCAGTAGCGCATTTCAAGGTTCAGTGAAAAAGGAACCATGTCTGCTCAATACTTAAGAAAATAAAAAATTAAAAAATATATATATATATGTGCTATTTGCATTTCCAAGTTGTTCCAGAAAAAAAGCTTGGTCTTTTGACAGTTGTTGTCCAGCAATACATAGATGGTTTCTCCTATATACCAGAATTACCTAGCTACACATTCACCACATTTGAGAATACAGCACTGACTCAAATGGCATTGTAATTGTAAGCTCATTTATTCAGCAAATGCATGGAATGCTGCAACTTTCATTTACTGTAATACTACAAGAATGCCTCAAATATAGGAATAATTATTTAACAAAAAGCATGCTGCCAAGGTTGAGAGGAATTAATTTGGAAACAAGTGGCATATTCATGAGTATGTTTCCTTTGCTATTTGTATGCCTCCAACACAATCCTAATAAGCATTTCTGAGGAATAATTGACTTGGTCATTCAATCTGAACGTGTATTTGAAGGTTATTAAACTCAGACACATGTCCACAGAATTAATATATTGAAAACTCAATTAAAATTAAAATACAAAATCAGTCATCTCATTCCTAATGCAGTCATACTGTCTCATGACAGTGAAACAGAACAGCTCTCACATCAGCTGCTGACACTGCATTCACCTCCTTCTCAAACCTTGCTTTCTTTTGCCCAATTCCCAACTGTTACCCATTTTTTGTTGCAACTCTGAACACCTGCTGTACTAACGATCTCATTTTTGTTAAAGCTGCAAACCTCTGTGTGTATGTGAGCATATAAAAAAGTAAACAAGCAGCTGATTCAAAACATGCCATTAAGAGGCACAAATGCCAGTAGCCATAGGTAGCTTTGTTAAAAGTTTTTCCATTTTGTTCATCCCAATCTTTCCTGAAAAACTTGAGAACTCTGATCAAGTTTTCTTGAAAAAACTGTGCAGTTTTTTGACCTTAAAATGGATCTGAAGGGACAAGAGCTGAAGACTGAAACAATACCAAAAAAGTTCTGAACACATCCATGCATATCTATTTTAATATAAATATGAGATATTAATGCCATCAATTTGTTTGAAGCTTATTTTTTCTCACATTTAAATGCTGACAGTTTTCTTGTAAAAGAATGAATTTAATTTAAAGTTTAATTCAATCTTAAACCTTAAATTAGTAAGACATCCAGTTTAAACCCACTCCACATTAATAGGAGCTGTATAGTCAAACTATCACAGGGAAACGGGCCTGTAGAATGAGCTACCATTGTCACACTCAACAACAAAACACATTCTCTATTTTGTAGATGCAAAATCTTTCTAAGATCATATAAAATATGATGATTTTTACTTTCCATTAATATAAAGGATCCACAAAAATAAAATACATTTTCAGGGTGAACAAGATCTACTGCTCAAGTTTATACACCCAGAAGGATTTATGATCTACTTAGACAGATGAAGATTCACAGCAGCAAATTTGAATTGTCATAGTTGAAAAAGTGATAGATTGTCAGAAATAATAAATACAGAAAAATACTTCAGGTCTTATTAATTCTCAGATTTCATCTTAAGCATCAATAATTTCCATGTCTAAAAGCATAAATGCAATTAATTAAATTGCAATTAAAGAATGTTCTCTTTCATCACACCAGATTAATTTATCTCAGACAGACTCTGTTCATATTCTTAATCCTAAAATATAAAGAAATTAATGGGAACTTTCAAGCTCTGGACATGCAGAGCTACTTGGAGCTACTGTCCTTTTAGGTGAGTCAGTAAAGACTCAGTTAACAGCTTTGCCTGTGCAATTGTGGGTTTAAAAAGAATTCAAATAAATCTGCAAAACAAGGCTACAATAACTAAATGTGTGTCCTATTTTGTTCCATTTTATTTTGAAGCACTCTTTCTGTTTTACTGACAACATTGAAATTCAAATAAAGGAATATATAAATCAGGTACAAATGCAAAGTAACTATAAAATGAGCTTGTTTACCCTAGTTTTAGAATTTTGCTATGAGAATGTGTCAACAATTGTTTTATTAATATATATGTAGCCATATGCATATTAAGCATAGAATTTGCAGAAGTACCCAGGTGTTCTGGGATCAAATCTTTCCTTGTCATTCACTGGATTAGTTTTCCTGATAATGCCTTTCTAGAGTGGCACACTGATACCCAGAGAATCCCTGCAGAGGGACCTAAAAAATTAGAGAGGTCATATTATTAGAGACATCTATTATTAGAGATAATTACCAACTGTATGAAATTCAACAAGGGAACTGCCAGGTTCTGCACCTGGACGTGGGGGCAGGCTGGGGAATGAGACTGGAAAGCAATGCCATGGCAAGGGCCCTGGGAGTCCTGGTCAAT
>VRYO01001717.1:10788313-10803159 GCA_009812075.1 Sialia sialis | reverse complement strand
AAGCTTTTTAACCCAGAGGGTGCTTGGGCACTGAAATAGGCTCCCCAGGACAGAGGTCACAGCATTAGCCTGGCAGAGCTCAGGAAGCTCTCTTGGACAATGCTCTCAGGCACATGGTGTGATTCCTGGGGAGCTCTGTGCAGGGCCAGGAGCTGCACTCGATGATTCTTGTGGGTCTCTTCCAACTCACCATGTTCTGTGATTATGTTATATAGCCCGTCAGTAGAGTCACTTTGGTTTAAGCGGGAAGGAAAATCCTTCTTACTTTCAAGTGATGTTAGAGAAGACTGACCTGAAAAAAAAGTTGTCTGACAAAGATTCACCTGCCCAGGGACACCACTGCTTCTCATTGCTGATGGAGCAGAAAGCACAAGTTCAGTTTAGGAAAACGGGACTTTGGTGCCAATGTGAGCATTCTGCTCACAGATGCAAGCCCCTCGAATTTGCTTTTGCAAATGAGTAAATTGTGCATGTATATATTGTTGTACATTTTGATATTCTGGTTACTTTCAAATCCTTAGCTGCTGTTGCAATGCACATTGGACATCATTTAATAACATCAAGGAGCTTATATAATGAAAAAAGTGGATATTCAGACATGTCTTTCCCAACTACTTTCTGAATTGTTCATTGCAGAAATGTCCTGTGACAATCTCTGAGAATGACAATCCAGCTGATACAATGCTTTCTCTGACTCTTTATAAGGATAGTATTACAAACTAATTTTTATTTCTGGCAGCAAATTGGATTTTGTTTGGGAAATTCAAGGCAATAATATTCACATTACACACATGTGCATATTTTTCCCCCGTATTTCATCTTTGTCAGAAAGATCTCATCTATTCAGGATGAAATTTCATTCCCATTTAATAAAAATGCAGTGATTCAAAGTTTACACGTGAAAAGTGTCAAAAATAGACACTAAAGTGGTCACTCAGTTGTGTAACTTTTAATCAGAGAACCAGTATCAGTTCAATGCAGTCAAACACAGTAAAATTGCTTTTCCTTCTATCAACTCTGAATTTGGATATTTGGCTTCAAAAGGACTTTTATTAAAAGTTAAGGTACCACTGGCACATGAGGCTGGAGGTAAAGATTAGAAATATTGCTGGAGAGGAAAAATAGGCTGAAATAGTTGAGGCTTGGAGTGGATGAGATCCAGGCTACATTCCTGTTGGGAACACTACATTACTTTCAGGCACTGGAAAAACAGCTTAAGATGTTATGTTTTGTTCCTTTCTTTCTGTCCTTCTAGGTGGTGTTCCCATAGCTTTAAGAACAGTTTATTGAATGTATGTGTGCATGTGCACACATAAAGCATATTTAAATTATCATCCACACACATATATGTAATCTTCCCTTGAAAAGCAAACTCTGGTGTGGATTCCAAGCACTCATGTTGTATAAATCAGAATTTAATTATCTCAGTGCAGAAGTGGTATTAAAATAGAATTTTCTGGTGTTTCTGGGATTTGTCTGCCTACCTGTTTGCCCTGTGATTAGTCCAAATTATAGTGAAAAGGGAGGGAAACATAAAACCAGGTAACACATGGATAACTTAACATTTCTGACTTTCAAAAGGGAACGTGAACAACCTTTTTCACTGCTGGTATCCTAAACCAAAGACATACAACATATGAAGTGACCTAATTTACTTTGACACATCATCATTATTTGTTATGAAAAATTAATAAGCAGCACCTTTGGGTGCTGCCAATTCATTCAGTTCCTGTCACAGCTGATTAGGATTTCTGACTAATAATATGGATAAAATGGATAATGGAGACTATGTAATGGATAATATGTAATAAAATGCAGAGTGCATTAATATGTGATAGCTTCCTTTCTTTACTTAATGCAGAACAATTGCTGCTTTTTCACTTCCCCAGTCACAATTTTCTCATAAACAGTGAGCATTTCTACCTCTTGATTACAGGGTTGATGTGCAAAGAGTCATTACTCACATTTTATTATTGCCCAGAGCTCTTAGTTACTGTGAAATAGAGGAGTTGTGGTGATTTAAATATGTAAAATACAGTCTAACTAATCACATTTGCTCAAAAGATCTATGATTAGCATTATTAAAACAAAATCACAATGTCTGAACATTCTATAAATTTAATCTTAGAATATTATGCCCTCATTAATGATACTCCAGTAGTGTGTACACTGTAGACAACTTCTCATCAGCTTGAATATTACAAATATGAGTAGCATTCTTGAATCATCTATATTCCATGCAACAGCACTGGCTTTTGCAAAATATGTTCAGGTCATCCTAAATTAATTTCTCACTCTTTACACACTGCAAAAATAAAAATACTTCAACTTAATTTTTTTAAACTGTCTTTGATTACCATCCTCCTGTGGCATGTTGCAGATTTCTTTTCCTGTTACTACTGTACATTATTGCTTAGTATCCCTTCTTTTTTAAGTTTATTGCTACTACGTCTTTGCATCTGAAAATTGCAGGAGTAGTCTCCTGCAGTAGGCATATGAATACTTTAACCAATAACTTTCCATAGGGAGCAGCACTGTCTGTGCTTTATGCTCTCAAATCTTCACTAAGGGGCCTGATTCTGTTCTAAGGTCATTTCATGCCATTCTAGCAATTTAAAGAGTATTTTCAAACTCTGTACAGACTAATTGCTGCTAAGGACAGGTAAATGCTCACTGCACATGGGAACCAGTCCTAGAGGGTTGAACGAAGGCTTAGCTGAGCTGTGATCAATGCAGCCACTGACTTCAGCCAAACCAAAATCCCATTAAGTTTAAATTTAGCATTATTTAAATTCTAAAATAATTTTAGATTTTTCCTTTATCTCAAATACTGGCTTTCTAAATCCTGATGTTTTTAGAATTAACCTATTCTACTTTATAAAACAGGAAATTGTTATTTGTCTCCATTATTTATGCTAGAGATCTTCACTATATGGTAAACTTTTCCTGCTAACAGGTTTCTCTATAATTAACCTGGACAGTGAATTCTGTATTGGCTGGCAGGAATCCCCAGTTCTACTGTGATGCTGATATTCCCACTGTGTCTTTTGCTAAGTTAATGAAGTTTAATTTAGTAGGAGCTGTGGGTGCTAAACATACTGAAAATCCAACCTTTTTGATGGGTTTAAATCACCTAATTTCAGGGAACTAGGCCTCCTGCACTACTTAGAAATTTCAGGCAATAGGCTTGCAGTTACATTACCAGGATTAATATGCTAATACAAGAAAATTTGCTAAGCATTACTGTCCTATAGAACCACTTGCATATAAACTTTAACTCATATTTTCTGTGGGATATTTGCAACCACGAAATCAAAAAATTTGTGAACAGGCAAACATCTGCCTTCTCTACACTTTGGACTCTGATTATGGGTAAACCATAATAAAAACCTAGGGAGACTTTTTCCATTAATATTTACTGGAACCATATTGTCTAGCTAAACGCTTTTAGGGCTTTTATTTGCATAAGAATGTCTCATAGTCCTTAGCAGATTTCATTTGCAGATTACCTTTGGGACTTTCTATCCTTCTCTGAAGCCAAAAAGGAAAGTTAATGGGTTTGGCCAAGGTCAGAGAGAAATTTGGGCTGAACTGCGAACTGAAATATTTAAATGACATAGCTTTTGCCTCCTACCAGTTTTTCCTCCACCATTCTGTTCTGTAAGACAGATTTTTTTCCCAAAGTTATTATTGCCTTGATTTCTTGTGTCACAGAAATATCCAGGACATGGGAAAACTCAGCCAAACATGCACCACACATGGGGAGCAGTAATTTTCAGAAGCTGTAATTCAGAGGCTCCTGGAGAGAGCCTGCTGCAGCTCCTCCCAGCACAGCTCTGTGCCAACTGCAGCCATGAGGATGGCTGCATTCAGTGCCCAAGCTGTTGTAGCCTGGAGGCAAAATCAGGGGAATTAAGCTTTTTAAGCTCCTCTTCTTTCTTGTGGCCGTTGCCCAGACAGTTTTCTACAGATGATGAGGAGGTAGCCAGCAGCTCTCTTGGGAGAAGGTCTCTTGTGTGTCACAAGCTTAGACCACCCCCAGAGCCTCATGTTTGCCCTCTGTGGAAAAGGCAGCATATTTTTGATGTGCTACAAACCCACTGATGGTGGTGTTTGCCTCAGATGTGATGGAGAATTGAACAGATGTTCTTTTTATGTATCACTGGTAGAAAGTCAGCATTTCATGGAACCGGTGCTTGGACCACTTCTCTTTCATTTAATTAGGGAATGATGAAACATGGGAGTGATGGATGGAAAGGGCCTGGTCTCATCCCCAATGAGCTCCAGGGAATGACTCCTTCAGATAAATGGACTCTGCATTAGGGTTTAGTGCCACATGGCTGTACAGACTGCTGACACACACAATCACTAGAATTTCAGAAAATAGCTTGTTCTTGAGAGACACCCTGAAGTCTTCATGTGTTTAGAAAAAAGAGAAAGAGAGAAAGAAAGAAATTTTCCTCCTAAGTCTGTCTAATCTTCTTAAGTGTATCAAAAGGCATGGGAAGATTTAGGAAAATGAAGCTCAGAGGAGAAGAAAGCGCCAGTGAAAGGATTTTTGAAAGGATTAAATATTAGTAGGGGATGATATGAAGGAATACAATAGAGCCACAAGGTTTGAAGATTTACCTGTTCTCTGCCATTAGGTGCAATGATTATTTCCTCATCTGCCATTGGGAAGAAATGCTTTGAGGGTAGAAAAGGCTTTCTTGTAATCCTAACCATCACTCTTACTGTTATTATTAAACCCTTACATAAGGGAAATCCAATAGGTTCTTTGAAAAGCAGAGTACATTAAAGAGGGATTTCACTTGCAAATATACAGCCTGTAAACATTAGAGACTAAAGGTAATACAAAAAATACAAACCAACACTGAAAAAACCTCATGCAGTTATTTTAATTATTGCTGGATTAAACTGCAATTAGCTTTTAGAGGTTTTGTACAAATTAGATGTATTTGGAGTTTCTCTGTTTCAGGGATACAGACTTAAAAGTATCTGTGCATTATGCAAAGCATTGCAAAGCCTACTCTGACTAGACCTAATGTTGTCTAATATGAGCAACAAATGATGGACAAAAGAGCATCCAAGCACCTGACAAAACCCAGAAAGTCTAACTCTGCCAGTTCAGATGTTTGAACATTTGCATTGGAGTTTAACACATATGTATTGCTTGTTCCTTTAAAGAATGCTTTATGAGAAGTAATGTAAAAGATAACTGCAGTTACATACAGCTTGAAGAGAAGTAAAGCAGGTTTATACAGGTATCCATAATTCTATGACAGGTTCTAACTTCTGTTTCTATGCATTCTTCACACACAGCTCTGAATTTCATGGATTCTTTTTCCATATGGCATCATGGGCTAGATGCTTGAGGTACATTAGGTGACATTTGGCCTAAAGTACTGCATATTGGAAAACTTACACCTACTATTATGCCAGTACTTACTGTCCTTTTGGATATGGCTGTGAGACACTGAAATTTTAAAAGCAAACACAAATCTTTCCACTCTCCTTTTCTTTTCCTCATACCATCTTCCATCTCTTACTCCTGCCATTTTTCCCACTCTTTAGCACATTGTTGACAATACCCACAGATAGGAGATGGGCCAAGTCTCTTAGGTCCATTAACCAATCCCTCTCCTATCCTTCAGGTAGTTCAATGTTACCTGTGAGAAAGTATAAAGTGAAGAAATATAGGAAATACATTCCCAAAAGTTTTTAGCACAAATAATAGAAAAAGAAAGAGCTGAAAAGCTTCTCACCAAATACATAAAATTCTGGTGTCATGCTGAGGGAAGAGAAGGGGAACAAATGCTAAGCAGCTAAATCTGATACTAATAGGTCAAGATTTGTCAAGTGTGAATGGTATTGGGTAAATAGAGACAGATTCTACACCTAAATTCCATACCAAGAGAAGTTGGGTTTTCAATCTTTGCCTTGACAAAAGAAAACATTAGCACAAATATACTACAGTATATTTCCTACAGTGAAAAAAAATTAATTTATTATGAGTCATTAACATTCAACTACCTTTCACAGACATACACGTAGCTTAAATATCATTGATATTTGAAATAGGTACACCAATGTTTGCACTACAAAGCATTCATCCAAAAATAACTGTAGGCAATAGCTGCTAGTATTCAAAGGGTTTCAGAGGAAATCTTCACCTGGTTATAAGTAGTATTTTATTTGGAACAATTGGAAAGCCAGTAATTGTGCATATTTTGGATCAATCGTTGTTCTCGGCAGTAGTGCTGAGGAACTGTCGGTTCCATTGCTGGAAATGATCCTTATAATGTAACCTCAATCAAAAGATATAACAATAACATCGATTTCAAATCCAGCTGTTATTTTTCCAATAAACTCCAGACATAACAGCTATTTTTTCTCCATGAAACATATTTTGACCGTGGTCTCTTTGTGCAACTGCATCCTACTGGGTTATTAGTAAAAAGAACACAACTTACAGCTTCTCTCCTGGTTTTCATTTAGTCAAATTTTGTATTATTTCTTTGACCTTAATAGCAGAATCTACCCTTTCATTTATTTAACCTTAGCCAGAGAAGAAAAATGCTTTTACAGTCCAGACAAGAAATCTGAATAAATTGGTACAGTGAGTATAAAGTCCACAGGGTAATGTGTAAATGTAGATTCTGCTTTTCATTATAAAATATAGCCATGAAATACTTGTGTATAAAAGCTGCACTAAATTTTAACAATACACCACAGTTGCAAATCTATATTTTAAAGTGCTGGGATGTTTTCTGCTACCAAATAAATTTTTATCTGTGAAATAGAAATATGGCCTCAGAAGCCTATAAATATGGGCTTTCCTTGCTTTGGAAGGCTGTGAGATTTATCTAAATATGAATTGTAGGTAACAGCAATGACACACTGTAACTTACCATGATTAGGTGAAGATAGTAACATCTAGAGAACTGTTTCCTTGTATCACAGGAGTCATCTTTGTGGGAGGATGAACAGAACAATGTAATGTATGACACACCAGGAAAATAAAACAACACTCCACTCTATGTTTTTCCATCACTTCAAAGTAAATGAATCCCCATTTTACATTTCAGGGTGATATATAGTAAACATTTGTGGGGAGGGCTATATGTAGCAAATGTTATTTAAACTAAAAAATCATGCAAATTCACAAGGACTTCATATTTTTTACTTATTTTACACTTCAATCACTGTTAAAAATGGTCTGTGCCTTCAATAGTATTTTTCATCCAGCAACCTCAATATGTATGTTGTAAAGATGAATGGATGAGGTGTTTAGAGTTAATGATCTGTATCATATTGCATCCATTTAGCTAAAGATATATAATCCCACACAGTTTGGTTTATATTGACTCTTATTCGAGAACTACATCTTTGAAAGGCCATCATGCTCTCCTGACAGGTTAGAAGATGAGAATAAATAAGACAATATACTCAGCTTTCTGCTTTATAGATAAAGTCTACAGGCTATTTGACAGTTTTACTTCTTATATTTTACTGTGATATTAGAGTTATTTATTACCAAATTACAGTCACATTGCATTTTATCTCTTAAACTTTTTGTGCTTTGGAAACATTTGTAGTTCATTTTATTTCTGCTAGCATAAACACATTCTATATCTGAGTGTGCATGAGTATATATTCTGAACAAATACATCTGGTTTCAGTGATTTTTATGCATCCCTATCAACTGCATCCTTTTATGTCTACAGAATGAGATTCACCTCAAAGTAACACTAAGAAATGATGCAATTTTAAACAAAATAATTGCAAAGAGACTTAGACAGTATTAGATGTAGTTTTTGGAAGAATAATGATGTAGTATGTTTTCTGAGCGCAGAGCTGTCCTCTGCTTCTTGTTTAATGCTGCCTTTTAGGATTGCAATGTTGTGTTTCAAGTCAACTGAGGAAAAGTCATGGGTAGTTTGTGTTTATTATTTCCTCAGCTGTGTTGGTCAACAGGGCTGGGCTGGATATGCCACATTTAGAGAGGACATTTTCATCAAGTATCAAAAAAGGCTTTAAAATCAACAGTGATATTAATTTTCTGGCCTTTGTTCTTTTTGTTTCATCCTCATCATCTCTAAAATTCTGTAACCTCCAGTGTACTACTCTCAATAATGGCAGAGAGACTTTCACAAATAACCATTGTCAGGTTTCATCTTAAATATGTGCTGTCTTCACAGTCGATGATCCAATATTTATGTTTATCACACAAAAGTTCCAGGTGCTGAACACATGCTGAACATGCATCTAGGCCGTGTAGGACAAACTGCAGGGTCCTAAATATGCATTTATGGATCATTCATGCCCTCAGCAGAACCAACACCACCCACACCTAAGTGCGATGCCAGGCAGAAATGTTAGTACAGTAATTTCACAATTATAAGCTGCACCTGATTATAAGCCACACCTCCCGGTAGCCGGGTAGACCACAGGATTTGCCCATATATAAACCGCACTTTTTTTTTTTTTTTTAGGCAAGTATCCATGTTAACAAAGTAACAAATTAGTAACAGAATCACTGCCAGCTGGGTTTGGTGTCAGGTGCTCAAGTTGCAACAGTTTTCACAGACCAGTGAAGCCTTTAAAGGCAGCCCCAGGCACCCTCCCTGGCCGGCTCTCACTTTCAGGTTGGCATTTCACTGGGATTTGTCCATAGATAAGCCGCACCTGAATATAAGCCGCACTACTGCGGTAGGCTGGATTCTTCAATGAAAAAGGTGCAGCTTATAATCTTGAAATTACTGTAATTTTTTGAGATAGACCAGTATCTCAAAATATCCTTTTACAATAGGGGAAACATAAGCTCTCCAATGGTAAAAGGAAAAATGCTCAAATTATTATCTAACTGATAATGAAAATCACTTTTCACCGTGGTTGGAGGGGGTTAGCTGTGGAGATCTGCAGGTATCTGCAAGAGAACTTGTGTCCCTCAACATATTTATTAATGATCCAGAAAGAGCCTCTACAGTGAAAGAATGAAATTTGCTGATGTGATAAAATTATTCAAGGTACTAAAGAAAATATCTGGATAATGCTCAGAAGGATCTTATGATACAGAGTGACTAAAATATAAGAGTGGCAGATAAAATTCAGCATCAGTAAATTCAAAATAATACATCTAAAAGAAAACCAGTTTTAACCGCATGAATACACCAAAGGCACTAAATTAGCCAGTACTCAGAAAAGAAATCTTAATGTTTTTGTGGGCAGACAATAAAAAGGTTATCTTAAAAAAGGGATGATGATGAAGATGATTATGAATTGTTAAAACAGAATCAAAGAGCTAGTCAGAAATTACCACTGGAGTCACTGCATCATCCCTTGGTTTGTACCTATACCTTGAATGCATGCTTGTTTTCTTCACCTTAAAAAAGATACAGCAGAATTAAGAAGTCTTAATGAAGATTGAAAAATTATGATTAGATCTAATGAATCATCTTCTGTGAAGGGAAAGATTAAATGGAACAGAATATTTCAATTTGGAAAAGAGATATTCCAAGTAAAATGTTAGCAAAAACTATTAAAAAATTATTAGAACAGAACAATGATAAATAACTGTTTACATTACTTTTACAACAAAAACGATGGGGAACATAAAATGGTACAGTTAAGAAACAAATATAAAAGTACTCAAAGTACTTATCACACAGAATACCTAAGCAAATAAAGAAGTTCATGGCCGCACAATATTCTTGAGTAACAAAGCAGGTATTTGTTGGGTTTGGTGGATGTTTTTAAATAGCACTATTTGAAGAAAAAAATTACAAATGCTACTAAACACCAGAATCTATCTTAGCAACTCCATTAGCCAGAGACTGCTGGAGAAATAAGTCTATCAGAGACAGCTGGACTGAACTCCTGCTCTGTCCTTACAGTCTTTGCTTCAGCTTTTAATGAAGCAGATTGCATGTTGTGCTCTTTCCATGCACTGCCTTATTGACAAGTTCTCAGCAAGATAAACGTTTGCTTTCCAAAGTATGAGCACACCTTCCAGTGCATTAAGAGAAACTACTGTCTAATACCAGGGATTACATCAGTTCTACACACTTTTAAATGATCTCAGCTGAAGAAGCCTAGGTCTGACAAGGCAATTGCTGTAGGTGTCACTATAAAGAGTGTCAGTGCCTGACACCACTCCTGAATAAATCACTGAAGTTACTTCCATTCCTGTTCTTCTATAGGCTTCTATCTTAACACACTAGAACCAGAATTCAGACCCTGATGCAAAACACAGGGAGCATTTAAAAATGCATCTCTAGCCATGGGGGGCGGAGTGACAGGGATGCACAGAGTTGTACTTCCTGGCTACTTTGTGGAACACCAGTTTACAAGAAGGAACAGTCATCTCTAATTTCCCTGGATTATGAGGCATAGACCATGTCAGTGTCCAGCATCTGACCCACAGGGTCAAAGAGCTGTAGCTTTTCAAGCTTTAATGAACCACACTTCCTGGTTCTGCAAGGCCCTGGTCTGAGCCTGCTGCTGATGTGGAAACTGCATGTGTGAGAGACTGACACAGGAGGCTTGAGTGTGTGCAAGGTGTGTTTCTGTATTTCACAGATAGCTGCAGTTTGTACATGCAGGGGAAAGCCACACCTGAGAAGTTAGAAGACAGTGGAAATTATATAGTCTTCATTTGCAAAGGTACAGGGTAACATGGAAAGCCAGAGAACAGTGCAACCCCTGCCAGCTGATATTTTAGAATGCTCCTTTAGTCCATCCAGACCAGTTTTCTGTAATCCTGAAAAACACAGGTGCCTACAGCAGAAGAAAGAATGTTCATATCAAACCGCAAATTTCTGCAAAAACTTTCTTAACACTTGGCCATGACTTCTTACTCACCTCTGATGAAAGATCTCTTCAGAAAACAATCATACACTTTGTCTTCTTCCTGCCCAGCAAAATCAAAACTCACTCAGAAAAACAAAAACAAACAAAAAAAAAGCAAACCAAAACAAAAAACAAACAAACAAAAAAAACCACCCCCAAAACACCATTGCAGATGATGGGACAGGTTGGATTTTTACTCATTCATTTACATTAACTGCTGAGAACTCCAAAGGGTCTGGAAATGGTGATAAAGGGGTCATAGAACATTTCCAATGTGTATTCTGACAGAAGACAACCCAAGCAGGACGTATCAGTTAATGAATGCAGTGAAAACTTTTGGACTGAAAGAAGTTTGCTTTCCCAGTGAGAGAGTTCACTCTGCTGGCAATGTGCCTGGAGTAGATTGCTGGATTCAGCAGGCTGTTGACAGGACAACCAGTCTCATTATGAGGCCTTGCCCCCACATTGCTAATTTAAAGGATGTACACTGCTTGCTTTAATCCTATATATAAATGGTGGAATAGAATCATGCCTGGGTGCTGTGAGTCACATTTGCCTCTATTTTCCTCTTCTGCTCAAGAAAAAAAATGCAAGTTCTCACTAAATTAAGAAATGAGCCTTGATGAAGTAAAACATTGTGCATTCTGCTATGCAACATCCCCATGGAAAACTCATCCCGTGTCATTCTTGCTGCTTGGCAATATTTCTCTTTTACTACTGCACAAGTGTGGAAAACTGTTACTGCTCTCCATCAATTTTCCCTTTCCTTCTCTTTTCTCATCTCCCTCTTCTTTCTTGATGTGTTGTCTCTCACTATATCAGGGACAGAAAATTGAAGCAAAATTGGTGAAGAACTTGTCTTACCAGAAATGTCACTGGCTACAGAAGCTCAGTACAAACCAGCATTATTTCCTTTTCTGAGTACCACGAGATGCATGCATGGCATTAAAGCTGAGCTGTGCCAGGGAAGAAAACACCTGGGTCCATAAAAGTGATGGAAGGAGAACTAGGAGAGACAGGAACATAAAGTAACAGTGAAAGAGTGAACTGCCAACAATGCTGACCTTTTCCTTGCTAGGTGGCTGCTTACCACAAAACACAGGGACTTTTTAAAAGTGGTGATTTTGTGGAATTCTAACTGAAAAAGAGTAGCTAATTTTGTTGTGTTTAGGTTCCTCCTCATTCCTTATTGCATTCATGTAGTAGATTTTCAGGAAGGAAAGTCTAATTTTCTATTAATTCATGCTTCTATCCAAAAACTCATGCAAGTACTACATACCTATATGCAGGTTTACACAGCTGGCAAATCCTTTTAGCATTAACTTGCAGATTTGCAAATTTTACATGTGCTCCTGGAAAAAGTGACACTGAAGGAGAAATTGCTGTGAACACTCTCCAAAGAGGAGCAGGTAAATGACACCCAAACCCTGGGAAACACAGGAACCTCACTCAGATGGGGCAAGTGGAAAGGCTGGAGCCTCCTGGCTTTTATCAGCTCTTTACATCCTTTTTCTCCAATGATGTTCTGCTAGTTTGACCCCAGATCTCACTGTGTTTCATGATGAACTGCATCATGTCAGACACCATGCTCTATCAAGGCCTTCATTGCACAAGAGTTGCTTCACCCAGGGAATTCATCCCTGCTGTAATGTGGCACTGTGATGCTTCTTCAAGCTGAAAAATCTGTTTGGGTTTATGACAAAAAATAATGTGCAGCATACTCAAGTATGCTCACACTATTTTTAAGCGTGTTTGATAAAATGTTATGATTTGATACTTTCATGGTTAGATTGGAGGGTTTGATGAAAGGCCCTGTGAGTGATGGGAGGTCTGTGAAGATGAGCAAAGGTAGAAGCTTACACTGCCAGGAGCTGGGACTGGGACTCAGTTTTGTAGTAATTTCCCCTGGAGCAGTGGTTTGATATTAGTTTAGAACTTCTATCTTTTAAAATTTAAATTAATCTAGAAAAAGCTGACAAGCAGCAAATAGAAAAAAAAGGCAAAATGAGGGAAATCTGAGCTTATGCACAGAGCGCCATTAGCATTCCATACTGAAAACTTTATCATTCACAGATTCCCTTTATATTGCTTCCATATGTTATAGAAAAGGAGGAAATGAAATAAATTAAATTTGACCATAGCAGAAAGAGATTTTTAGAAGCATAAATATAAAATTGTAGTTAAAATTTTGATATAAATGAAATATTTATATCAGTATATCTGCATTACCTCTATGTTTTCTAAATAAATATTATGGTAAGAAACATATCAACATTGCAAGTTCTAGTCTAGTCTATCACTACAACTGCTGGCTAATTTTATTTGAATGCTCCTCTGTCATCAGAGGATGGTTCAATTACAGTTATATAAATAAACATAGCTGTTGCTTAGCATTTAGAATACTCTTGCGTTATGTTCACTGTCTTTTTTTTTCTGTCAAATATTTCTCTATGTCCTTTCAGCTCCCCTGGTGAATTATTATAGTCAGCATCACCATCAGGTCTTTCTGATGCTTTTAGTTCTAATTTTATTTTCAACTTTAACCTTTTGTTGCTTTTTGCTCATCTGCACAGACTGAAGAGAAGTCATGAGGCTTCTTCCTGTAAATCCCTGTGGAATTAACCTTTCTGCCCTCCCCAGACTATTAATTAATTTATTCACCCCTTCTCCTCAAACTGGAATCATTGCTGTCTCCTTATTTGTGGTCATCACATCTGAAACCTCATCCTTAAATTCTGCTGCAGACACTAAAGATCACAATCTTCCTTGCTTCTTGGGCAATTTGACAGTTTTCATATGCCCAATCTTTGTTTCCCACTCCATGAAGAAAGGGTTTCTGGTCTCTGTCCCTGATCTTGCATTGATTCCAGAGCAACTCTCAATGCAGGGATGCTGAACATGCATGACCTGGGATTTTCTGCTGCTCTGAGGAATATCTTCAAAACCCTTTCCTACCTCACAGTTTCAGATTTACAAAATCCACTTTATCCTCTTTCATGTTGTTCCCATCTCTTCCAATTGCAAACACGAATCTGATTCACTAGGAAGGGCAGTCTGGCTGCTGTGGCTAGACAGCCAAGGACTGAACACATCTCTTTTCCAACACTGATTTGTCTTTCTAACCCTGTCATCTGTCTCACCCCTTTTTTGCCTGCAAATCCATGCAGGTCTATGATTTATAATACATTTACATATCTCATGGAATTGCCTGGTATGTGACATGTTTGGCTTCCAGTAGCAATTTAATTTACCTGTATTTTTTGCAGAGTTTTGATTTACTTTTCCATATTCTAAGCAGATGAGAGCTTTGCATGTGAACAAGTATGTTTTACATTTTCCCTCTTATTTAGTTAGGAATGACAATCAACATAAACAATCACAGAAAACTTTATGTTTTCCATTTACTTTAGTTTCCTATAATTTTTTCCATCAAGAAAGACACAGATGACTAAGCCCATTTTAGGTGTGATGGTATAAAACTGGAATTGTTTTTCATTTTCATTTTCCTACCCACTGATGTATCAGCAATGTGAAGAGTGAAATTCCAGAGTCCATGTCAAATGAAAAGAGGACAGGTAAAACAAAAGCAGACAGAAGGGAATGAACAAATACACACTGAAGATGGAAACAGAGGATAGAATTACCTTTTTATCTACCATTCTGAGAAGTCTCTGATCTAGAGGGAATGATTTTCTTTCCACGAAATCCTACAGAAAAACAGAAGTTTGCCCACTTGTTAAATAAAAAAGGTTAAGTAAAGTGTTAGGAAGCTAATTCAAAATTCAAGACTAATTGAGATTTCCTGAAATAATCATTATGACCACAGCACTAGCCTCTTCTTTTATATTTGCCAAAATAATAGTTATAATAAAGTTAGCAATAATTTAAAAGCTTTTCTTGTCAGGAGAGGATTTTATGATCAGTCCTGAAGAATGGCACTCGAATGCCCAAGTAAAGGGTGCCCCTACAAGATAGAGTAATTTCACGATTATAAG
>VRYO01001717.1:10719562-10782165 GCA_009812075.1 Sialia sialis | reverse complement strand
TGCACCCTGTGGTCAAACGAACCATCACGACCCCCGCTCAGATTGTGTGGACCGAGACAGGGAATCATGGACAAAGCAAGACCAAGGAGGCTCAGAGCCCCTGGCTCTGTTCCAAGGTTTATTCTTGAAGGGGTCCAGGAGAAAGAGAGCAATCACTTGATACACAGGGGTTATATACATTTCAGGAAAGACCGGGGGTGGCAGTAATAGGATCTCCTTCCAGCTCGGTATGGTCAGATAAGGGATAAGGTCCACAGGTCAAGGAAAGCAAACCAAGCTGCATGAATTTCTTTGCCACCATGATCTTTTTTTCTAGTCCAGACGTCAAGGTCATGTTGCACCCACAGAACATCAACCAGATGTGTATTACTCTCCATGAGACGTACTAATTCTTATTCTTGAGGCAGGAGCCACTAGTGGCCTATTAACTATTATATATTCTAAAATCTTTCATATATTCCTGTCATTTACAGCTCCTACAAACTGTCCTTGCACGATGTAGTGACACATAAGGCTTACGAATCTGACCTCTAAAGAATATTAAATAGGTGTGTGGCAGATAAAAAGCAATTATCTCTGTGACTATTTAGATATACCTAAGTAATTTTTAGCATTTATAGTGTTGGTAATGGTACCTCTTGGTGCTTTGATATCCCAAATCACGGCTAATCTATGCCCACTGCTTTGTGTTACAAATGCAAATGTGTTTGCATTGATATAAATACAAGACAAAATTAAATTAATGCCTTATTATTTTTAAGCTTATACATGCAAAGCTGCTAGGAGCTGTCATTTTCTTTTCTATGATCTAATTACAAAGCCTAGAGGGACACAGAGAGGAAACCAACTATTTGAGGAAATGGGATCACATGCTCCAAGGGTAGTCACGAGCTCAGCAGGCTGCAGGAGCAAAGCCTACCAAGCTTTAAACAGGTTTAGATGAGTCCTATTTCTAATGAAACCACCTGTCTTTAATGGTAACGGGCAATTTCTGAGATTTTTTACTCCAAGTTAGTGACTCTTCTGCTCTGCACAATTTTTAAGCATGCCTGGAGACAATTCCATTGGAGTAATAAAGATAATCTCAGGTGGTTTGAAGGAGATTGAGGGAAATAGGAATAATGATGTTTTATATGATCAGCTAGAGTAGCATTTTAAAAAAAGTAGTATCATGCAAAAGGAAGTAGTTAAGTGTAAAATTTTACCTGGAGTAAAAATGATCCATTATGCAGTACTCACATAGCCTGATTCCTCCCAGCAAGGCCTAGATCAAGACTCAAAACTTCCCTAAACTTTGATAAAAAGGGAATGAAATTATTCAGGGTTCTGCATTCCAGTACACAACAGAATCATTTTTACCAAAGTTGCCCACAAATAATTAAACTACCTGTACAAAACATAGAGCTACCCATGATTTAAATATCTTCCCCAACTTCTGAAATTAGCATTGCAACTTTGCAGCTCCTAAGCAAGTTGCTTCTACAATAATAGAACTTTAAAACTCCATGGAAGGATATGTTAGAAATTGCCTGCTCAAAGAAATTTATGATTTTATTATAGCTGCATATTGACTATTCCTGCAATAACCTGAAGGCAGAACCAAACAGTTTATTTATTCAAACTGCAAATGAAATCGGGCAAGAAAAGTAATTAGCAAGCAACAAAAAATAATGGAAAAGCACCATAAAAGCAGTTTTGAATTTATGTGGGTTGTCAGATAGTTAGAAAAATAACAGCTTAAATTAAAAAAGATCAACATTATTTTTTTCTTTATTTTTTTTACACACAGCACACAGTATATAAGGATTAACCATGAGGCTGGTTTTGAAAAAGCCCAGAAATCACAGGGTACTCTGCACATTGCCCAGGCACCGCTGCTTAGGAGTGGAAATGTTAACTCCAGAATCAGACATGATCCTACAGGCCCCTGTGGGGGATTGATTGAAGCAATGGAAATAATGTAAACAAAAAGAAACTAATTTTTCAAAATACAGATCTTGTGGAGGGTTCTTCACAGTATTTAATTTTTATATTAATAGGCTACATTTCTTGTCAGTGAAAATGAAAACTACTTGGAGCTAGGAAGTTTTCTGTAGGTCAGTGATTTTCCTCTGAGCTGTACCTCAAACTCAGCTCCACCCTACACCAGCCCAGGCATGGTCACATTCCATAACCAGGAGTTTCAGCCCCTCTGACTTTCTTGAACTTCAGGTTCCACACTGTACCTAACTTCCTCACTATCTGAGGAAGGATGAGTACACAATAGTTCCTCAATTTCTAAAGTGAGTTAAAGTCAAAAGTTAGCTGTTTTGGGGAAAAATCTCAGTGTCACTTCAGGAGTAATGTTGCTTGTCCTGCATTTAATCCATTATCCTTTCTACTATCAATCCTCTGCCTGAACTGTTCAATCCCTTCCATTCTAGGTCTAAATCTGCCCTTGCAGCCTTGGTTAAATTCTCTCTCAGCTGGCCTTGGGCTGTGATGCACTGAGCCCTGGGGCTGCCAGTCCTTTCCCAGCTGGGCACTTGCTGGACACAGGGAAAGCAGCCCCATTAGCTCAGACCAAACAGAGCCCAAACTGCCCAAGAACCTGTGCCAGAACAGAAAAATCCACCAGCAGTGGCAAAAAAGATCATGGTGTTTGTTTTTCCTAACTTTGCCTCTCAGAAGACACTCTGCTTTAATAGGAGTCTCATTTCCCCTGCCCCTAGAAAATAATTCATATATGGTTTTACCCATGCTTCCCTTTATTCCCCAACTACAATGTTATTTTTATAAATATTCTCCTGCTGCTTAATGCAGCTATGAATTTCATAAAGCTCAAGGTAACAGCAACAAGAAACAGCTGGATTATCACTTTTGCAGTTCCATTTTGAATGGTCACTGTGCTTCAGTGTGGAAAGAGGGTAAATAATGGCTATTACTATTTTGATGACTAAGCCTCCAGTGAGGACATAATTACAATTTCAAAAATAAAAGGGTTAATTCTTATGCTTATTTTGGATATTTTTATTCCTTTTAAATGAATGGTCTCTGATACCGTATTTTACAAGCAAGGCACATAATTTTTTTCTTTTTTAAATCTGGAGCAAAATGTTCCTGAATAACATAAAATCCAAACTGCAGCCCCCATCATGCAGCTATGGCTTGTAAAGTCAGGCTTTGCAATAAGCATTAGGATTATCTCTGAAAACCATCGTAGGCTTTTGGCTTTGATTTTTATAAAACATACTCTAACAATTAGATGTGAATCAATGTTCAAAGTCTTGAAAATCTTTACTCATGAGAATTTGAAACAAGAGGAAGGAAGGAAGGAAGGAAGGAAGGAAGGAAGGAAGGAAGGAAGGAAGGAAGGAAGGAAGGAAGGAAGGAAGGAAGGAAGGAAGGAAGGAAAGTTATTGCTTCATATATTTTGTATTGTATCAGTAGCTGCAGTTCAGTGACCACTCATTTGTCTGAGACAAATATCTAAGACCCTCTCTCTCATAAAAAAGAAGGTCCGGAATTGAAATAAATATTTCAGATTTAAAGATGCTTCTATAACAATCTGAGGAATTTAAAAAGCCAACCAAACAACACATTAAAAAAAATTAAAAAAGACACCAAACCTCAAAAGAAACACATAATGTACAGAAAATAGCACCATTCTTTCTGAAAAGTATCAGCTGCTCTTTTAATATTTTATAGTCTCACATTTCCTTCTTTGAAAAATAAAGACAGAAAAAAGCACTCTAACTAGCACCAACAGTAAGGTGCATAATCCTTCCACAGATAAACTCTACTTAAAAGCAGAGAAGATTATAGAAGTATTTTAGTGCAGAGCAGGACTGCACTTTAAAAAAGGATTGTTTTGTTATCCTCATATCATGCTTGTTGCTTTTGCATCACATAGTGAGCTTAATAGAAACAGAAATTAAATATATTCTCTTTGCACTTGAAGCTCAGCCAGATGTGGTCCAGGGAGCAGCTTTCTCTGAACAGACAGCCCTGGGTGCAGTCTGAAGTACCTCCCATGCAATTGTGCAGTGTGGCAATGGTTTCACCACACAGCTACTGCTCCAAATTACTTCCACACATAGATGAATTCAGCAAAATTTTTGCTTTCAGTCTGCAAGATTTGGGAATTCCTTCCCCATGCTCTATTGAGATGGTGACATGTATTTTGGACAGAATTATACAAAGTTTGTATCTGACATATTCTATTTATTTTCAAATACTTTCATGGGGACTTTCTCAATCTGTGTCAATGGCAGAACAAAAATTATGTACATTGGGTACTCATGTCTAGTAGGTTGTTTATCTGGGTAGCTAATCTAAAATAATCTCACTTTAATTTCCCAATGTACACATTCTAAGGCAAAAGAAGTAGCAAAGGAATTTAAAAACTCCCTAACTTTTTGGATGCACTAATACAAGTTAGTTGCATTTAAGTCCACAATTAAGTTCATTACTGGAGAGGAGTGTGAGAATATCTCGTGTGTTATCTCCTGGCTTCCTTCACGCACTCCACTTTATCTCAATTAGCTTAAGGCTATAACACCTCTGACAGATTACCAGTTTTTTTACATCTGTTGTACAGAAATATATCTGTAGCACAAATATTATCAAGTTTCATATGGGAAGTTCTGGCAAAGACAAGTTTATCATACAAGAATCCAGCTCCAAAATCTCCATATTCAAAGTGTTTCATGGGACATTAAAATCCATGGATTCAAAATGTATTTGAAAACACAGCAGTGCACAGCCTTATTCAGATGGTAACAGATGATTGGGCTCAGCCTCTGTATGTTTGTCTTTTTCCCAGCTCCTCTCAAAAGGCAAAACCCACTTGCTTATTTTTGTCCTCTGCAGAAAAGCTCACAGCTGCTGGCCCTGAGAGTTTACCTACAAAGTGAAATCCAATTCCTGCTAAAGTTCTTATTGACCCCAATACAGCCATGATTTCACCCAGTGACTTCACCATAATATCTCCACAAGTAATCCTGGAAAATCACCTTAGGCTGATACTGCAGCTCCTTGGATGTCAGCAGTCAAAACTCTACTGTTTTTCTCAGAAACACTCCTGAAACGAAGGTACAATTAGGTGATGTTTATTGAGAAATATCTGGATAGCTCTGGATACACCAAGTCTCAAAACATCCACAGCTCTAACATAGCAACTTTACACACAGGAAAGATCTCTAAATGACAGACCTTAATCAAGAAGAATACCAAAGCTCAGGCATGAATAGGAGATCTGTACCAGGTTAGTCTCTAATTGAATATTGAATTAATATGCTAAACCCTTGGGGTTTATCTCCAGAAAGAGGTTATATATTTTATACATATATTATGTTTCAAGAGAACAATGTTATGTTTACCAGTTCATTTGTTTTGCAATACTACTTCCAGAAATAATAATAATACTCCATCTAGGTATTGGCCCACATTATGTTGATCTATAATTAAAAGATTATTATTAAGGGTACAGTGTTAAACTATCAAAAATCAGACATATGCAGTGCCAGTTTCCCCTAAAGTGCTGACTCCCAGTCTCCCTTTCTTCTTCCTCTCCCTCTCCTTTCTCAGTTCTGTTCTGTCTGTCCACCACCCTAATGGTCTAATGGCAACGACTGTCTGCTTAAGGTTGGAACATGCCTAATGCAAACAATATTCATGGTACTCAATTTTAAAATCTCAGTATTTTTCCTGGTCTTGGAAGGACTCCAACGTTTTCAAACATTCAAACTTGTCTAAGTTCAGATGCTCTTAACAGAAATGGTGAAAGGAGGAATGAGTCACTGGCACATGAGATGGATTTTAAGACTCCCTACAAAAGCAGTCTAGTACTTCTCTAGGAATATATTGTCAAAATACTTCAATATGGTTAATGCAACAAGTTACAGGTTCCTTAGAAAAGAATACTGCTGTCTCACTTATGAATGTCAACACAAATAATAGCAGATTGGGATACTGAAATTTCTTGAATAATATCTCCAGTTCTGGCACCTTAAGAAGACACAAAACTGCCACCCTACACTACATGTAGTGCACTTAGGGAGAGTTCTTCTTAAATTATATGATCTGTGATCTCTGGTTTCCATTTCCACAGAACCTCAGTGAAAATCTTGTCAGTATGCAACATTACCAGCTCAGAGTAACAGAAAGTCACTAAGTCACTAACAGAGAGTAATCTCTGTCACAGAGAAACTCATGAAAAAATGCAATGGGGTGCAGCAAAATCATCCTCTCCAAAATGTACACCACCTTTTCTGCTTAATTCTACCTCAGTTCAACAAATACATGCATCAAAATATATTTAATCACTTTTAGGATTTTCTATTATAAGCAGTGAAGGAAACAGCCAGCAGAGGAATGAGAGAGTAATGCTGGGAACATCTTCTGGTCAAGAACTGAATCTTACAGGTACCTTGTATGTATTTTGATGCTGTTTAGCTATATTAGCTACTCATATTTAGTAAGGAATAAAGGATTCCCGTAACTATCTGCTGATTGGATTAAGATTGGCTTCACCAAGATAAACTCATGGTTTATCTGAGGTCCCCCAGATTTTTATGAGTCTATTCTTGCTTTCTCCAAAACAATTCTGGAAGATTTCAAAACCTTAGCATGAACAGAAAGGAACTACACCATTGTATTCTTTTTCCAGTCAAAAGAAGCACAGGTAATTATCTATAGCTGCTTGGTAAATACCATTCTGTGCTATAAAGTAGCTGGTGTTTGTCTCAACGGGTGAATGAGTATTTATTTCAAAGTTCAAAGGCTAAACAGAAATTTAGCTGGCATTATAGAGAGGCTCTGGCTGGAAGAATACCAGCAAATGTATCAGGCAGCTTTTCCCAGTCCACAGTAAAGGGTTAATTTTCACTGCCCTTTGCATGGCCACTGAGAGGTATTTACTGCCACTTTTCTGTTCCTGCTAGTCTTTAATTTACAATTCCTCCAGTGAGGTTGTTACAAAGGCCTGAGAAGTCATTAGCCAATTCCTTGAGTGCTAAATCCAGAGACAGGCATTATCCAAGGGCATGCACGACAATAAAACAATTCACAGTCAAGCCAACATGATTTGAGAATGACAGTGATTTGAGATTTGAGAATGACAGTGATTTAAACAAGCTAGTTCCAGATTGGTTTCTTTTAATTCTATAAAAAAGCTTCCATAGTTTTGCTGACACACAGGTTTTCAAAGCAAGTTTCAAAACAGAAATTAAGTTCAGCAATGTTTAAAACACACACACACAAAAAAAAAAAAAGCCCAAGAGAAAACAAAACCCGGTTTTAGGAGCAAATTCTGACATCTGTACTCGAATTTAGCATTTTGAGTCAGCCTGATAAAAAGATTAAGTTGTCTCTAACTGGTGATAACGAATGCAATCAAGCCATCTCAAGAGAATTATGTCTCTGAATAAATGCCAATTATATGATTAGAACTTACCTGTCACTGTCATCACTTTATTCTTAACAAAACTAAGTTTTTTCTTTTTTTGCAACAGCTAGACATACTGTATATGCCATTAGGAAATTAAAAATCACACAATTGCCTCAGGATAAGATGCTCAAATTATAACTATTCATTTTGCTTAAAAAATCTCTCTCTATTTGAGCAGTATTTTAAACACATTTTAATATGCAATCTCAGTAGAATATGGTGTGCAAATACAGAATTGTATGTTTTGTTAGAAAACTAGGAAGCATTTCTAAAATGCTTCAGCTTCTTGTGACTGAGCCTGTGTAATTTTTGAACTTGTGGTGTTGTCTCCAGTCCCTCAATGTATTCAGCACAGAGGCTGAATTTCTTTTGTTTTGTTGGCAGAGACCACTGATACTCCTGACTGCAGGAAGATACCACAGGTGTAACCCACGATGCTCCTGAATGGGAAGGATTTTGGAGTTTTTCTGCAAAGTTTTCTCCTGCATAACCCCAAAATGTTCTGCAAAAGAGACTACTCCCCTAGAAAACAAAGTGGTGGGAGTTATATTTACATTTTATTTTATTTTAATTTTCATTAGTGGAAAATACTTCTCAATAAGTCTGTCAGGATATTTTCCTAGAGCCACATTTGGATGAAAGACTCGGTCAAAAAGAAACTGAATTACTAAGTAGACATAATTTGTCTAAAAGCAGAGGCATAAAACTAACATATTCACTTCCTATCAATGAATAGCAAAATTCTTTTATTAGTGAAAAAAAAGAGAGGAAACTTTTAAAAAGCTCTATAAATTACATAGGGGCGGCAACCTGAAACAGTTAAGACAGTAGTGACCTACAGGTCAACAAATGGTAAGTATTTTAAGCAGGGATGTTTTTTAAATTCAAAGAATTTGAATTTTAATTCACTTCTAAGTAAAAAGGATAATAGATACATATCCTTTGATGTCACATAAATACCAAAGATATCTTACTTTTATTCAAACAGGGGACCCATATGCTCAGGTCTCAGCCATGAAAAGGTCAGAAGCAGTATATCAGGATCTGGAGAGTCAGAATTGAGAACAAATTTGGATTCAAGACCAGAAACTTTGCACTATTTCATGTTTGACAAGCTCCTGCAGCAAAACCTACCTGTGCCAAATTGAACAAAACAATCTTGACGCTGCACGGAGTCCTTACCTGTGGGAGCCATTTGAGGAAAACACAATTTCCAGTAATGTGATATTGCTCATGCAAGCTGAGACACAAATATCGAAACTGCTTCTCCAAATAACATACAATGGGGACTTCAAGCTTTGTAGGCTCTTTGCTGAAATCTTGTGTTATGATTATTATCACATCCAAGCTGGCAGACTAACAACAGCAGAGCACAAACAACATCATGCCATGTGAGCAGTGAGTGAGTGACAGAATATTACAGCATTTCCCCTCAAGTAGCTCTCTATAGCTTGTTCTGTGCTGTACAAACAAAACAGGCAAACCAGTACAGTAATGTCACAATTATAAGCCGCACCTGATTATAAGCCACATATCCAGGTAGCTGGGAAGACCATGGGATTTGTCCATAAATAAGCCGCACTGGATGATAAGCTGCTTTTTTTTTTTTTTTTTTTTTTTTTCTTTTTCTTTTTTTCAGGGAGGATCCAGCTCTGGCCAGCCCCACCCTCCTTGGCAGTTCTGAGAGGGGTCGCCCCCGCCCCCTGCAGCAGCAGCTCCAGCCCCACCTTGGGCCGGCCCGTCTCACACTTCCAGGTTGGTCTTTCACCGGAATTTGTCCATATATAAGCCGCACCAGATGAAAAGCCGCACTTCTGGGGTTGGGTCGAAAACTCAGTCAAAAAGGTGCGGCTTATAAACGTGAAATTACTGTAACTCTACCATTTATCATGAGTGACAGGAGTAAGAGCGTGTTTCAAATTTCAGGTGTCCCAGAGAATGCTTAAACAAATGGGTTAAATGCCTCCTTATTCTTAAAATGCTTACCTAAAGTGATTCCAAGAGTAAGTCAATCTATGGCAAATTTAGACAAATCTTAAGCATACACTTGTTGAAGTGAATTAGGAGCAACACATTTTGCTCTTATTTCCTTAACCCTTTCAAAAATATCAAGCTCTACACTTTGTTTTTGTGGTAGCTCTTAGTGACCAACAGATGTTCAGTTCTTAGAATACATATCTATGAAAACCCTCAAGAGGTTTAACTTTACTGAGATTTAGTCTTGCCATATTCCTGTGAGTACACTCAGTGGGACTGATTCCATGTTGAACTGGAAGAAATGCACATTCAACAGGAAGAAATGCACTCAAATATACTGAGATGTCCTGTTTCATACCATTGCAATAAAGAGAAATAGCAAAATCACTTCTTTTGCAACAAAGAATGCCTAACTCACTGTAATTAAGATAAAATTCACATTTTCAAGGAGATGGCATAGTGGGAACATGTAAACAGGACAGAGGAAGCACCCACCAATTCATGCGCCTGGCAATAAGGAACTTGTCCTAGGAATTCCAGACACAGTATTTCATATGGATCCTTGTAGACAAAGAATGAATTCTACTTCCAAGATGTTGTAACATTTATAAAACCATTGTCTTCTTATTTCTTATATAATTTATTATAAGTTCTTAGTGGATATGATGTGACAGAGAGCAGGAGATAATCAGGAAAAATAACTTCATTTTCAGATTCTACAGGAGACATTCTAGCCTGCACTGATAAGAATTGTCTGACACACCAAAACACGAGGAAATAGTGATTCTCCTGCTTGCCTCTGGCCATTTCACCTGGTCAGAATTATCATGTTTAACACTTGTCACAGGACAGGGCTGGCACTCATTGGTTACTCAGTCACAACTAAACCCCTCATATACTTAGTAATACATGGAAGTGAAATGTAAAGCACAATTTTAATTATTAGTGTTTAAATTCTTAAAGAGGTAAGTAAAAAGCCTTTTACAAAAACCATTCATGGATTTTGAAGTGTTTATATATCTAGGGGATTTATTTTTTCCTCAGCAAACCAAGCATACCTGCAATAAAAAGTTTCAGCTGGAATATAGTCAAGTTCCAAGGTATGAAAATAGTGACATGAAACAATGAGGAAGTCTCCAAAGTTGAATGAATTTTAAAAGAAAAAGAAGGAAAGTCATTAAGATAGAATTAAATTCAGTGCAAAAAGACTAGCTTGAATAAAACAGATTTAATCATAAGGTTGATTGAGATGTCTGTGAGAGTTGATAATGGTTGGCAATAAGATTTATAAGTAAATTAGGTATAATAAAAAGGTGTTAATTTTTAATGAGATGAGCTCTCATTAGAGACAAAAAAGAAATCCAGACTTTTAAACTTTTACATTTCATTTATGATGGTATCAGAATTTGGTCTGAGACTGTGACAGTTTTGCAAGGCTTTTTTTGTGATTTCAAGGAGGTTTGATGGCTGCATAAGTTTGTAAAGCAGTCATTCCTTATTGGTTTCTGCTTATCCCTGATGGCTTCACAAATATAATTTTATTTCCTAAAGATCATGTAGATATTTATTTCTATATACTCGGACCATAAATCGTTTCTCAGCTGTACAGCACTGCTGTTCTATTGCTGATCCAGAACCACAAAGGAAAGTTACCATTTTTTAATGAAAAGGGAGAGGAAAAAGGAAACCAGTACCCACAGTTCCATGCCTGAGAGACACCTATTTCAGAGGGGATTCATTGTTGGGAACTGCAAATCCCCACAGTCACCTTCCTTTTACCTTGTCCGTGCTCTGAGGTTGTGTGGACTGGAAATTAATCTGTGATCTTGATGGCATTGCTGCTGAAGGAAGGAGAGCATCCTCTCACAGCCACTGTTTGGCAGGACACTGAAATAATGCTGCAGGATCTCTCACAGAGCTAGGAGCCGCCATTTCAAATACTAAAAGCTAGCAGCAGTGCCAGTGGCACAGCCAGTGCTCAGACCTGCCAAAAGAGTTTGTGAATCTCTGCTCTGAGTCGCAGTCTGCTGCAGACACCAAGAAGCTGCTGCTGCTGCTGCTAAATAAGTTTATACAGAGCTGAGCTCCAGTACTCAGCACGAAGCTCATCCTGTTCCCAACCTGCCTTTGTAGAATATCATATTTCAGTTCTTGATGTACACAGATCAGAAGTTATCAGATATATCAGTACTCACAGCAGTGCTGAAAGCTTCATGCCTTTAGAATCCATTTGTTGCTCGTCTCCTCACTTGGGACAGAGAAGAACTTGAAAGTTCTTTCCTCCCATATTTCTGTAGCAAAGAATACTGCAGGATGGGGGAAAAAACCGACAACCCAAAACTATTACATTAACATTCTGAAGAGGGATGGAAATGGCATTTACAGTGTAAGCAATTAATGTGCATATTAAATCTGATAGACAAATAAGAATTATTAATTAACTTGAGCTTAGTCTCAACGGCATCTGTAGTTATGGATATAGGTTTAAAGTCATAGTGTACTAAAGAGAATATCAATAGATCTCAACACATTACATCATAATATGTATCCACTTTATTCTGCCACAAGATAAAATATCTTGTCAGACAGCACTATCATTCTGAGAAATTTTACAAATCTGTGTTGTGAAAACACTTGATTACTCTTGGTCACAAGCACTCTTCTCCATTTAAGTCAGATTTAAGCCCCAGCTTTGCTGATTCTCTTTTGCTGTGTTCTGCTCTTACCACGTGCATCAGCACAGCCATTCAATGCAGTTTCATTGCCTGTGACAGTGCAAATATCAGTGCCTGTATCAGTGACCTTCCTGAAAAAAAAGCATTATTAATAACACATTAGCCTAAAATGTTAGCACAGCTTTATAGGATTATCCGGTGTTAGTAATAAGGATCTTACATCCAGGGGCTGCTAAAACAATTAATCAGATCACAGCCAATGCAGAAGTGAGTGCAGGCTGAAGATCCTGTGCAGACCCACACAGGCAGATGGCACATGCAGGTGTTTCCCCAAGCACAAGGCCAGCTGGTTACAATGGAAGCACTGGTCACACTGTAGAAATACAGACATAAAAGTGGGTATATTGAAAATCCTCACCTTTGCAATATGCCTGCTTTACTCAAGCACATCACTACCACAGGTATATCACATTATCTAGCAGCCTGTCTTTTGGGGAGGAAATAAAGAATTATAATCATCCATAAACAGCACAGGATGAGTTAATAGACTTTGAGTTATACTTTTTCATATTTATCAATAAGGCACACATCTATGCTGAACAGGAAAATTATATTCTCAAAATCATCCAAAGTACAATAAACATGGTTTAGATGCAAAAGCCAGGCTAGAAAAGAAGTATTTGGATACTTTCATTTTTTGAAAACAATTTGAGAGGGTAAATTTGGGATTTTAGAATTAATCCATCTGACTGTCCTTCTACATGAAGCACTATGAAGAGAACAAACACCACACAGCAAAAGTGACCTTTATTGCAGCCCCTCAAAGTTTCATCCTCAAGGGGACCTGATCACAGAGCAAAATCTTAGTAATGCAAAGTATGGCTGCTCTATTTTCCCTTGTTCTTCTACAGTAAATATTATTGACTTCCATATATTAATCTTATTGATTTTTTAATGATATGCACAGAAAAAGTGATTCCCAAATGTTCACTCTGTCACTGTGACTAATCATTTTCTCTCCTGTCTAGATTTTACACCTTAAGGAAACAGTTGCATCAATGATATTTTCCATAAAGTGACCTGCAGATGTCAAGAGATGAACATTAACAGCCGATACTTACAAACTCCAGCAGCTTATAAAGAGCAGGATGCTGTTTAAATACTAAATAAAACCAGTAACCAATACAGAAACTAGAGGCAGAGTATAAATTTGCCTATTTTAAATAATTCCCTTCATCCATATAAAACGCAGTGCTGACTTACTGCTTTCTTTTTCTCTTAAGATCTTGAGTGAAAACTCTATGTCTTCCTTATTGCTTCCTTCTAATGGGTTGTTTTAATGTTCATAAAAATGTTGCTGTAACACTAAATCCACAAGAAATTTCACAGACTTTCACCATATGAACAAATGAGGCTTTTTTTGGACATTATTTACTACAAAGTTACCTGAAATGAAATTTGAAGCATGGTATAGAGAGCAGTCAAAAAGGCAGCTTGTTTCCAGGTAATTGGGATGCTCTCAGTTTTATCTAGGATACTTAAAGCAATGGCCAAAGTGATTTCTGAGTTCTTTATGGTTGTCTCACAATGTTTTCAGAAGATGGGAGATGGAACAACAAAGTATCTGTGTTAAAAAATAAAAAAATAAAGTAAAAAAGAGAGAAAGTAAAAATTACAGGTCAGACAGTTACCCCAAATCTCTGCAATAACTTATTAACTCCTTGTAACCATCTGAAGACAGTACAGGAAACACTGCAGACAGTACTGATTTGTCAGCACCAAATTTTCACCAGACTAGAAGATCTTCTGTGTTTAAGAGATGGGAAGTAAACCCCCCTGCATCCTGATTTTAAGGAAACTAAGATAGCATCTCACTCAACATTCTCATCAGCACTTGACAAGCACACTAGCCAAGTAAAAAGAAAAAAAACCCAGGTGCAACACTTGGCTGAAAAGTCAAAGTTCAAACATAGTTTTTCATCATTTGTTACCAAAAGCAGAGGAGGCTTCACTAGCAGAAACCTTTCTGGGTTTGGATCCATCCAGAATTTTCACTAGGACTACTAATGACTTAGCTAATGAGTGTGTATTTTCCAGAGCTGAGAATGACATGAGGTTGAGGACTTCAAGTATATGGTAGAATTCCAAATTATCTTTTCATACTGAGGGTGTGAATACATTGAAATAAAAAACTAGGATAAATAAACTTTGATACATGAGTAGGAACATCAGCTGTACAAAAACCAAGCAAGCAAGCAAGCAACCAACCAACCAAAGAAAAACCCCAACACTGCATAGGAGTTCTAAAAGTGTCTGTAAGGGGAAATAATTATTGGTAAAGGTGTACACTCCCAAAATTTATTCCTATTTTCAAGACATGATAGCTAGGCATATGCTGAAATCTAGTAAATGGGTAAGGAGTACTGCATGCAAAGAAAAAAATAGAGGAAAAAGCCCTTTAATATTTTCATAAGTGGTATTTTGATAGCTTCTGGATTACATTATTCACAACTCTCTCATAAAAAATAAAGACATTTTCCTGTTCTTTGTCAACAGTCTTTCACTGCCAAATTAAAACTTGTTCATACAGGAGTTACTCTGATCTCCAGTGGCACTCAAACTGCAACGAGAAACATTCATCAGACTTCAAAGATAAAATTACAAATGTAGATAAACTACAGAAAAAAATGTATCCGAACACAGAGATGTTACTAACTGTTACTAGATGTCACTAACTACCACTTATTGAAGGAATATGTGTTTATGTTCCAGCACAATGCTGACAGCACTTCAAAGAACAGCAATCATGTCCATTCCAGAAATAGCTGGATTCCAGTTTCATTCCAATATTCATTCCAGAATAACACTAAAGAAAAAAAAGCACAGAGAAAAGATGCATTAAAATAATCAGAATATGCATTCACCGTGCAGAGCTTTCACCAGCTGTGGCAAGGATATTACCCCCGTGATCCCGCTGGGTAAGTCACATTTCTGCTTTGCATGCACCAATTATGAGAAGCACCTTCATCAGAGATATTTAGAAACGAACTCTTTAATGCAAATGATCACAACAAAGTAAGCAACCTTACTCGCTAAAGCTTTTAAACTTTAGCTTTTTTACAGAGCTGCATAGCACATAACTGGACTGGCTCTTAAGAGTCATGTGACTTCAGTTCTCCTACAGTTCTTATTTTTGCAACCTCCATCCATTTATCTTTAATGAGGCACAGCCTCTGACTAAATTGAACTAGGACTAGAAGGGGATGAAATATGGAGCCATGGAATATGGTTCATGCCAACCTCGTCAGCATCTTTTCTCAGTACACAAAGAGCGGAGCCTCATCTGCAGCAAGATGGGGCCTCTTTTCCACAGCCAGGTGTGATCTATTCCATGAGGATTTCAGTTGGTGCATTTTTCATCACAACCTGTCCACATAGTAGGGTAAGTGCTCATGTCCCCTGAACAAAGGTACAAAAAGCAGTTTGTGTCCTGCATATAAAACAGGAGAGAAAAATGTGTTGAGAATAAAGAAGTTATCTAGTGTTTCTTCATGTTATTGAAGCTATAAAATATTTCAGATTTTTCACCTAATTTTAGGCAATACAACTGATCTGCAGTCAACAGGAGAAGCAAAAGTTTTCAGCAGAGTTGTGTCCTTAACTCTTCAAAACATATCTCTTATAATTGACCTAAGTGTCAAACCCTACACATGGACCTTGTGGCCTTATCTTGGAAGTCTAAAGAAATATTTTCAGAGCAGCTACTCTATGTATGAGTAAAAGGATGAGAGTGAAAAGGTACCAGTGAGAAAAGGTAAAACACAAAATCACTGTATAGAGTCAATTAACGTACAGTAATTTCACACTGATAAGCCGCACCTATTTCACTGAAGAATCGAGCTGATCCTGAAAGTGCAGCTAATCACCCAGTGTGACTTATTTATGGACAAATTCTGGTGAAATGCCAACCCGGAAGTGTGAGCTGGCCAGGGAGGGAGCTGCCACTTTGCCACCTTCATGCGAAGCCGAGCTGCTTTGCCGGCGCTTTTTGCCGGCTTCACGCTTTGCCGGAGCTTTTTGCTGCCACTTTTTGCAGGCGCTTTTTGCCACCGCTTTGCTGGCATCGTGCGGCCAGCCCACCGAGCCACTGTTTTTGAGCAGCATGGGGAGGCGTAGCAGCCAGTGCCAGGGGCGGACGCGCCAGGGCCCATGGCACGGGGAGGGTGCCTGGGGCTGCGTTTAAAGGCTTCGCTGGTCTGTGACAACTGTTTGCAAATTCTGCACCTGACAGCAAACCCCACGATTGTGTGATTCTGCTACTAACTTGTTACTTTGTTGCACATGGATCCTCGCTTTTTTTTTAAAAAAAAAAAAGGTACAGCTTATCACCCGGTGCAGCTTATTTATGGACAAATTCCGTGGTCTTCCCGGCTACCTGGAAGTGCAGCTTATAACCAGGTGTGGCTTATGAGTGTGAAATTACTGTAAGTGCAGAAACAAAACCAAACCCAGAAAAACAAAAAGTAACTCAGGCAAGAGACACACAAGGATTAAGAACAAAAAGTTAAATCTCAGTTTTACTGAAGTAATTTAGAATTTTGTCATACACCTTAAGGTTTGTAAGGTTATTTGAAAGCCCAGTTAAACACAAAATCTCGCTTTTGCTCCTCTCTCCATTTAAATCCCTTTCCTGGGGAGATACTGGTTTTAGGGAAGACCTGGTCCGTGGGTTCTCACATGGAGATTTAACTGCAAATCACTTCCTTATGTGGCTCCATTGCAAGTATAATTACTTACTGTGAATATTCTATCACACTTTAATGAGTCAAATGGGTCATGTATTTATGTTTGTGCTCTCAGATCTAATTGAACTAAATAACATAAGTAATATTAATAATCATAATTATAATTGTAATTATAATTATAATTATACAAATGTCATTATAGATATTTAAAGCTGGTATAATTGTTAATCATTTAATCCAGCATTGCTGTGCACAGCGTCGAGACCACATTGAGTGTAGATGTGATAAACTAATGAGTAGAGTAGATAAACTAATGCATCTCTGGCTTCATTCTGAAGACAAAACCTATCAGCAGTTGAAATCTCTCATGAAAGGTGTTTTGGTTCTCTGCTTTTTTGGAGAAACTGTCATACACTGGGAAAAATCCCACTCAGGTTTGATTATAGGATTGCCATGTAAAGGTTCAGAAACACCATTCTTGTTGTTATTTGTTAGGGGTTTTAGATTATCCACAGTCCACAAATAGTAATTTCACAATTATAAGCCGCACCTTTTTCATTGAAGAATACAGCCTACACCAGTAGTGCGGCTAATCATCAGGTGCAGCTTATTTATGAACAAATCCCAGCGAAATGCCAACCCGGAAGTGAGAGCCGGCTGGGGAGGGTGCCTGGGGCTGCCTTTAAAGGCTTCGCTGGTCTATGAAAACTGCAACTTGAGCACCTGAGACTGAACCCTGCGCTGGTGCGATTCTGTTACTAACTCGTTACTTTGTCACACATGGATCCTCGCTTAAAAAAACAAAACAAAGTGCGGCTTATATTCGGGTGCAGCTTATATATTGACAAATCCCGTGGTCTACCCGGCTACCCGGATGTGCGGCTTATAATCAGGTGTGGCTTATAATTATGAAATTACTGGAATTAATGTTTCTTCAAATTATTTTCCTTGGGTTATTACCTTATGAACTACACCACGGTTAGTTTTATAAATGAGAATTTGTCACTAGAAATTGAGAAACTAAGGACAAATCATAATCTATTCCTGAGCTATGTGGGACTGAGCAGGGACCTTTTACCCCTGCTTAGAAAGCTTACAGAAACCATTTTTACAGGTTCTGTAAGGTTTTTTTCCCCTTTAGTTCCATGTAGATTTTCCTGTAATTTTAATTGGTTTTTTAACATGTGTTCACTCATTAACTGGTTCACTAAGGTTACCTAAAGTCTAATGTCTTATTTAAAAATATTCTGTCATTACCCTGCACCCACATATTTCAGCTCAAGAGCAACAGAAGGTGTTTGGCTTCCTGCAGTGCTATTTAAAGCCTTATAGAAGTAGACATAATTTTAACCTACGTCTTTATTCACTATTTTAATGTGGGCTTACAGCCTTTTTTTTTAGCATATCTTGCAGTTAAATAGTTCATCCATGTAAAATAAAGATTATTACCAGATTTATTTAGATGTAATAAATCTGACCTTTTCTTGTTTTCATTTCAAAAACAATAACATGAAAAAATTTAGGTCTTAGTTTTAAAAAAAATCAAGTCCACATATCTGTATATCTAAAAATCTTTATCTCACAAGAAAAATGTCAGTCAAAGAATCATAGGGGATTAGGGTCCCATTAAGCTTACAGTAATTTCACGTTTATAAGCCGCACCTTTTTGACTGAGTTTTCAACCCGACCCTGGAAGTGTGGCTTTTTATCCGCTGTGGCTTATATATGGACAAATTTCGGCAAAATGCCAATCCAGAAGTGCTAGCCTGCAGCAGCCCTGAGCTGCAGGGGGGTTGGGGCCGCCCCCTTCGGCAGTCCCGGGTGGGGCTGGGGGCCGCTGTGAGCTGCTGGGAGCTGGTGGGCTGGCCCCTGCCACCAGGAGCTGTCGGGAGCTGGGGAACCGGGGGAACGGGGGGTGCGCAAGAGCAGGCCGACCCCTGCCACTGGGAATCCAGGCTGTGTGGGGCTGGGCTGGAGCACCCCGCCGCCTCTGCCATGCGGACTTGGAAAAAAAAAAAAAATATGCGGCTTATATTCAGGGTGTGGGTTATATATGGACAATTTCCGTGCTGTCCCCAGCTACCCGTATGTGCGGCTTATAATCAGGTGCGGCTTATAATTGTGAAATTTCTGTATTTTGTTAGCTCGCTTTTCCACTATTTTTGACTTTTTAATATTGCTTTTTCCTTTCCCTTTTTTTGGTTTAATTTTGTAATGTTGAATTAGAATACCCAGTCTAATTCTTTGCTTGTAATCAACTACATAAAATTTTCTAGTGGTCTTTTCACCTTTAATTACTACATATATAATTAAAGTTCTAGATTTAGATCTCTGCATGTAATAACTTTTTATTCCAGTCTCAATAACAATGAGTAATAGAAGTTCCTAAGGATTAGAATATACAGACTCTTACAGCTAATGAATCAGTTTTCAATTTATGGTTTACTTTGACAGAGGCAAACCAAAGGGGCAAGAATCATTTACATGAAAACAATTAACAATGCTACATCAGTAAAGATTATTTTCTGTGTATAAACAATCTGCATCAGGGTAAAATAACACCAAATATTTTTGTAAGTATTCTGCTAAGGGAATTTAAAAAAAAAAGGTTGTGAAACACAGGACACTAAGTTTCCTAGCAGTACAAAATATCCTCTGTTAGACACTACAAACAGCCAATAAAACCACCTAAAAGCACAAAGGTGGGACATGCACTGAGAGTAGAGGCATGGAAAAACACTTCATTCTTGTCATTTAGGATGCACTGCACTGACAGCATTTTTTTAAAAATGCCAAGAGCTCCCCTTCCCTCAGCTCCAGCATGTGTACCAAGAGCATCTCCAAGACCAGAACTGGAACTGGAGGGATGTGCAGGAGGTGCTCAGTTCATTACTGACCAGGCACAACCTCCCTTTCAAAGGCTTTCAAATCCCAACTCCACTGCACAAATCCCTGCTGCAAACACCTGGATCTCTCATTCACCATCTCTTCTAGTGTGCAATAAAATACAACAAGACAACTTATGTGTCCTCGAACACGCTGAAATAGGTTGAGCATCTCTGACAGACACACTGTCTCCTTGGGAGGCGGGTAGAGGATTTTTTTTTTCTGAAAAAAAGATGGATATTCCTTTTGCTCCACAATTCATATCTCCTTAGTAAATAGTCTGGAAAACTGACTAGCTGAGCATAAAGGACAGGTTTCACATGTTCCTACAGCTAAAACTTAAACTGAGAAGAGCATTTTTCTAAATAAACAAAGGAAGCCATGTGAAAGTAGGACATGACTGGTTTATGCATCAAAATGAATGATAATGGTATCACTGTGCAACAGTTTGTCACTGTTTCAGATGCTGTATTTTTACTTCATTGCTTTGGCATGCTCTTTTACCATGTGAGACAAATGTGAGAATTGTTTCCCTGATGGTCAATACTGCACACAGACTCCAAACAACTGCCACTGACATTTTATAACTACAGTGTAGAAAGATGTGATACTGACTCTATATGGAATATGACTGGAAAATCCTTTACTAGCACCCTTGGCTGGAATTCATACCTGAATAGTAACAATTTATGCCCAATTTTCATTTTTACAGAATGATCACATGTACTGCAGGACATCAGTCACTTGCAGCTTATGAAATGATCAGGCTTCTGAAAACACACAAGGTTGAAGAGGGGTGGTCTGTCACTGGTTTTGTTAAGAGTGAATAATACATTCCAGAAGCAGTGAAAGTTCAATAATTGCAGAAATTTTTGTTTGATGGGGTTTTAATTAGCCAGGTGGTCAGGGTTTTTAGGGGGTTTATTGTGTTTTTGGGTTTTTTTTAAGAATTTCCAGTGTCCTGTTAAATCTTAATCTGTTGATAAACAAGTGAGACTCTGAAAGCAGGCTGTGTCTGCTGATTCACTAGGTTTAGAAATCACAGGAAATTGTGTTTATCTCTTACCTATAAGCCATTATTCCTGATGTCTAAACTATTTGCTGGGAGTACAAGACTAACACATGTATCTGTCAACAAAATGGGTCACCTCTATACTCCTCTATATTTTCTTTAGTTGAAATCAATAAAGAAGAAATCAGAAGCATCAGACACTGGAGGGCAGGAATGACAAAGTGCTTAACATTTCTCCCTGATGTCTGTATCACAAGACACATGGCTGCTTCCCAACTGTTTCATCAGTTGTCACACTTTACCTGTTTGTGCATCCTCTGGCCCTTCTAATTCTTTTGCACGTAAGACTTTTTTGTCTTTGTCACAAGGTTATGAACAATAATGCTGAAACATATTATTAATTTGATTTTTCATGCTTTGCATAAAATTAATATGAAAACCACATAGCTATAGATTACATCTCCCTCCATATCTCACGTACAGAAATCACAATGCAGGAAAAAAACAAACATGAAAACAGTGCAGTGTTAATCCTATTGTAACTAATGTGTATTGTTTTCATTGACACGTAAATGAGGGATGGGTTATAATGACTTCACTGCAAAAATAATAATTATAAATAATTTACATTTTTCTAATAATTTAAAAGAGATTGCTTTATGACCTAGAATGAAATCCAGCATCACCATCATAGCACCAGGAGAGGAGTGAAATATAAATCAGTACAAATGCAAAGTAGACACAGCAACACTAATCACAAAAACAGTAAAGGAGACAAATTCTCACGCTTTCAGAATGCATCGCCTGAGTATACCTTGGCCGCAAGGTCATCAACTCCAGATATAAAACCTGAAAGTATTAGTCATTGGCAGTGATGTCACTGTACATGATTAACCTGGTAACTCATTATGACACCTAGTAAGGCACAGAGATAGGTTTCAATTTTGCTAGGTGAGTGAAAAAAAACATTTATGGGAGCTCTTCAGAAATCCAGCAGAAAACTGCTCATATTAAGATACTTTATTCAAATGAGAATGATGGAATACATACAGAGAGCATGTTCTGGCTTACTATTTTTTTTTTTTTTTTTTTTTTTTTCTGTGGGAGAAAACCCACATGGAAGTAGCAGGATAGTCCTGCCAGAGAGGCAAATTCATATGATAGCCAAATTCTATATACCAAGTACATATCAAAAAATATATTTTGAATTAGCAGATGATCAGGATTAAAATCTCGCCATTCCAAAATATGGACCTGGATTTCAAACTAGCTCAAATATCAGAGGGATTAAGATACACGCCTTTTGAATTAGAGTCATCTCAGTGAATGCTGAAAACACTCTGAGATGGAGTGGTTTGGATGGGAGAGGATGTGGATGTCCCATGCCTGGCAGTGTGGAAGGTGTCCCTGTTCCTGGCACAGGGATTGCAACCACACCATTTTAAGGTCTCAAACCATTCTATATCCAATTACATGCACCTCTTTTTTTCTGCAAAAAATTACCACACTGACAGCATCCACAGCATCCATCAGAACTACTCAAAAATATTAGTGCGATGTTTGTTCAATTGAAACAGAACTAGAGAGTCACGGTGTAAGCTGGTTTCTTTACTAATATCTGTGTCTATACAGGGCTTTGGAGAGAACAAGAGCATTGCTGAGCTACCCTGAACTTTTAACAAAATATGTGCAAACTCTGGCAAAAATTGTATTTAACGACTTGAATCACTGTTCCTGATACCTCAATATCCATCTGATTTGAAAATATCCAAGACAAAGACTGTGTCTCAGAACCATTTCTCAATTGTGGTATCAATTTTCATATTTAAAGGGAAACAATTCTTTTAGCAGACCCATATTGGTACTACTCATCATGAGTTACTAGAAAATCCAAGTAGAAAACACAGAGAGCACCAAGGGAGAGTATTTAATAGCTTAAACATTTGTTTAGTCTAGTGGGATTTTTAAACTGAAATACCAAATTCCCAACTGCTCAGATTTATTGAAAATCCTTACAAGGGTTCAGAAACTAAAAACTTACATGACTTTAACAGCTCAGTTTAAGCTCTGGAAACCTCAGCACACTGAACCTTCCCCCTATGGCTGGAAACATATTGCAGTGCACTTCTCATCTGACAAGAAAAGTGGCTAAAATATCTGGAAAAGATGCAGATGTCAAACATTAATCATAACCAATGCGCACCGCTACGGCCCAGTAACTGTCGGTACTTAATTTCAACAAAATCACAATACTCTCTCAACCCTTTCTATATGGCTGTGTAAACATGACAGCAACTTTAAATCTTGTTGACAGTGACTTCCCTACCTGTCAGCTGCAGTTCAAACAGTGCTGCACACAAAAGTACTTCTGAATTCCCACCCTGAGCTCCAAGCGCAGCAATGTACTTTGGGACATGGTTGAATGGTAAGTCAAAAGTGTCCCTGCTTTACAAGCAATTAAACAATTAAAAAGTGTGCCGATGAAGCAGGGAGTAAAGGTTAATTAGAAAGGAAAACCAACTGGAATTTGAAACAGGACAGAAAACTTTTTCAGAGATAATTAAATCAAACTTGTAAAACCACAATATAAGGAAATTATATGTTCAGCAGTATACCCAGATTATCCTAATAATTAGGGAAAATGATAGACAGGTAAGTACTTTTATGTAGATTACACCTACCTGCCTACATACATAAAAGTTGCTATCTAAAACCCCCATTAGAAAGTGAACTGGAATTAAACCGTGATTTCCACTGCCTTTACTAACAGATTAATTTGAGAATCCATGAGTAGAAATAAATTCATTAGCCATCCTACAAAATTCTGTTGCTTATTTTCTTTAATAATGTATCTTAGATTGCTTCTCTGAGTATGTGTATTTTTTTTATTTAGTAACATACTGTTGATTTGAGTAACTCCAAACAGCTACGCACACACTAATGGGTTCAAATGTAGAATGACTTGAAGGATTTCTGGATTGTCTGTAGGCAGAACATGATTATCTGATAAAAGATTTCAGGATAAATGCCAGATAAAGAGGATATGTCTCTTAAGCTGGTCTAAACAACATATTTAAACCTACATTCTCTGTTGGGCTTGGATTTTTAATATCCATCCATGTGAATAACATGAAAGATCAAACTGAAGTTGTAGTAGGCTGCTTGTCTTTAATATATCAACTCTGCTGTATTTTAAGATATCTATCCCCAGAGCAATTTTAGTCACCAAAAGCATCAGTGCCTGCAGACTTCTGGTTTAGAGAAATTTTTTTGAAAATAACTAGTATATTTCTAATTATTTTCCTATCCTCTGGAGGGAATCCCTGTATTGTAGCTGCAGCCTGACATAACAGTGTGCAGTTTCTTGAACTAAATAAAGAAAACATTAGCAATTTGCTCAGTGGAACCTGATTGCTTTCCCTATCTCAGTTACGGTTTTTTAAATGAGAAGCTGCATAAAACAAATAAATGAAGCAGGTGCATGTCAGGTTCTGGTTTGGAAGACTGCCAGCTGATCAACTCCACCAAGGTTTTATTACCTAACTGGAAACATTTTGTTGGTGCTCAGATTTTTCCCTCAAGAATAACCTCTGCCAACTGGAAAGAGCTCAATGAACAAAATGCTGTAACTATTGAAGATTCAGGTAAATGCTCTGTAGCAATCACTGTACCCAACAGGCTCTTATCCCTCTATATATGCATATAGGCACACATATATGCAGGCTAGTCTGAAAATATATTCCAAATTTTATGTCAAAATCCCACAGAAATAACAGCAGGCCATCAAAAAGAGAGATCATGTTTTTCCACGGACTGTGTGATAAACATTAAAACAATGATTGAACAGAAAATCTCATATTTGGTAATTTGGAGGGCATATTTTCCAGCTGGAGAGCTTCCTTTGGACCTCAGTAAACAGCTGGAGGGGATGGATAGAATATTTGATAATACTCTCCATTTGGCCTTTCTTCTGCTTTCATCAAACTTCTAAATGGTTTGCAGTGGAATAGCAGTATTGTAGCATCTTGTCCTGGTGCCCAGTGCACATAATTTGAAGGGATGTCAGACAAGTGATGTGCCATGCCATGAATGTTAAGCTGCTCCCACGCTGCCCCAGCCCTGCTAAGTTTGTGCTGCAGCATTGTTCTAGTCCACACTTGCACTGAATCTCAGCCCTGGGCACTGATTTTAGCCCTCCTCCCAGCTTAGATGGGAAGAAGTAAATCCTGCAGCTGACGTAGATGCTCAAGAATTTGCTGTCCTAATAGGAGCTGCAGATTTATAGAGGAGTGCATCTTTAAAGCATCAGCATTGCTACTCTCAGGAGTATTTAAATCGGTTCAGACACTAAGGTATTTCTTCCACTCTGCATTATGGAATATTTCAACCTATCTATTGCTCCTCTTCTCAGCTCAAGTGTAGTACTCTTAGCATGGGAATATGTAATAGCGTGCTTTCCCTTGGGAAAATGTTCTATGAATAATGTTTGAACTTATTTAATTTGCATACTTTTTAATATATATATATCACTAAAGGGAAAATTTTCAAAAGCATGTTTATAGTAAAAGTCTAAATTGAATTGTTCTTCAGCAAGGTACATGCGCTTTTGCAAAATGTATGTCAAATTTGATACTAGAACCCATGTGTTTTTATTATTGCAAAGCAGTTTATAAAAAAGATATCTATAAACTTTCAGAGAAAAAAATTATTAGTCCTGATTGTTTTTTTGATATATGGGAAATGCATGTGGAAAATAATAGAAAAAAATAGTTGGAAGAGACTTCAAGCAGTCCTCTACTGTCAGACTCCTACCACAACAAAGGATTAAAAATATCTAGCCTATATTCGGCAGATGGTTGTACATCCTGCTCATAAAATCCTTCGCTGATGGATATTTCATTGAATTCTATGAAACTTCCATGACAGAATACTTCCCTGTCCTTTCTTTGGGAGGCTTTATTAAGGCTATGTTTAAATCTCACTTTCTGAAACAGATGCTCAGCTTCTGTGGAGGTTAGGAGAGCTTCTTGCATTTTTCTTCAGTTTTCTTTCAGTCATTTGAAGACCTGCCATGCCTCAAGTCCTCTCTTCTCCTTTCTTAATACCAACAATAACCTGTTTCTTTTTCAGAAGTTACATTTGCTACACTTTGGATCCTTCCTTCACTGCATCACTCCTCAATTTATCTTTACTTTTCTTGAAGTTTATGTCAAAAAATTGCAAAAAGACTCCAACAGGTGCTTTATTCACACTGAGTGGAGCAGAAGGATTATTTCCTATTTCTGAAACTTACTGAAAATTATTTCCTACTTCTAAACAGTTTCACATCCCAGAATGAGGGCTGCCTGCCTGTTTCCACAATAGAAAAACAACAGTGATTCATGTCCAGTTTATGATTTGAAAAGGAGTACTTGTAAATCACCAGGCTTGTGGCCAAGATACTGCTGTCTAATGGGCCAGTCTCTAACTTTTATACATAGATTTCCTTCCTTAAGAGTAGTGCTTTGAACTCTCCTTAATCCACTATAGCTTTTCACATTAGACCAATTTTTCGGTTCTTGAAAACGTTTTGAATTGCAATTCTGTCCTACAAAGTGCATGGATCCCCTCCTCCTTGGTACCATCTGGAAATTTAGCGAATGATTCTTTGTGCCTTGAAAGCCGTCCATAAAAAGCACTTAGAATTTGTGGGATAACAATCCCTTTTCTATCCAAATCATCTATACCTGTATCTACCTGATGACAGAACTGAAATGCCCTCAGTGACAGAACATTCCCTAATCTAACAGAACCAAGATTTTCTTGTTTTGCAGAATTAGGTTTCATGTTTCTGTACTGATGGCTCTCACTGCCCACTAAGCCACAGCTCTACCCACAGTGTGCACAAAGACAAGAGTTCCTGCCAGAAATGCCAGTGACTGTGCTGTACTTGACTCCCCTCAGCTGGGAAGATTTGCTCATGACATTTTAGTGTGGGGTGGGGGAAGAAACCCTCTCATTTTCTCACTTTCTAAAGCACTAAATTAATAAGAAGAGAAATGGCTACACAGGCAATGTCCAGGGGTGTCCATCTGAGAATTGTCCTAGAAAATCAGTCCCAGTAGCCTGGACTGCTGAAACAGCATGAGGCCTTGAGCAGTTGCCTTTTCTCTGTCATGTCATTTGATGGCTGTCAGCCTTTTTTAAAAATGCAAGAAATGCAGTCAACACCCACTGCTAAAATTTTAAAGCTACTGCCTAAAATAATGCTTTCACAAGGAGAAAGTGCTGTAACACTCTACATGAATGGAATCTGCCCTGCATCCGCTCACCCCTCTACACAGTCTGAAAGGAACTTGCTCACCCAAACTTTCTGTGCTTGAAATAAATCAGGATGCTTTCACATTGAACCTGAATTTTAAAAAACGATGGCACAAATTGTACCTTCAGCTACAAGGTAGGGGTTGTAATGCATGGACCTAGCTTTGTTCCAAAGTCATCTCACCATCCTTTCAAAAAGAGAGGAGAGACTCATGCAACAAGTACAGGACTCAAAGTGAACCACACCTGGTCTACACATAGTAGGAGAATGTGATGTAAGAGTGAGCTCAACAGGGAAGGTAGGAAGCATCCATAACAAAGGATAACTTCATTGTGGGACTCAGATTTACAGCATGGGTACCCATTCAGGGCTGTAGCCACACTCCTTATTTTACTGCTCTAAGCAGAGGGAAAGAAAATATGGCAAAAGAAATTCTCTACCTTAGATTCATTATGAAATTACTTTAAAACTTCACTTTCTAGCTCAGGATATCATTTATAGGAGGCTTTTGGAAACTAAACATTTCTAACTCTTGGAAAGAGAAATCCTACCGAGAACTAATTTCCTTTGGCTTAAAAGGAACAAATTCATAGTTTTGGAACTGAAGAACACTGTGAACATGTTGTATGGACTCAAATAGCAACTCACGTGTTTCTGGTGTGACCCTTGACAAGCCAGGCTAAGCAAAAGGGATTTAGAATTCACAGTTTGTCTAAAATCTACAGGCTCAAGGATTCACTTCCAACTAAAGTCATTACAGTTTGGCTAAAGGGCACACAGACTTTTGCATACACAAAAATTTAAAAGATCAGAAGGATGAGAGACAAAAATAATTTTAAAAGGAGAGATGGTCTCTAATTATCTATTAAAAAACTACAGTAATGTTAAAAGTGGCTTTTTCAAAGATATTTTCCTTCAGTATTCTGGCTGACAGTTTCCTGAATATGAATCTGATTCAGGACATGAATATGTTGTTTGCAACCTTTGCAATGATCAACTGGCTGCTACCCTTTGTCTTTGAGATGTACTCCAAGCCCAGTTTTTTATAACACTACTACTTCCTCTACTCTGGGATAGAATCTACCAACTGATAGACAACCAAAAAAATGTATACTGTTCTTCATCCTCCTCTTCTTCCCAGACCACCACCAGGGTTTAGGACACTGCCTGAGAGAACCTTCGTGTACAGCCCTGATGAAATCCAGCCAGTCATGATTCCCACACTAAGTCATAAAGCATAAACAGGATTCAGTCTGGAGAAGTTTGCCTGTTTTTGAGATGCCAGAGGGAATTTTGAATTGCCTCTTTCCATCTCTCCCATTCACCCTCCCTTCCACCCCAAGAACACACACTTAACTGTGATCTGCTCCAGGGGTCCATGCCACGATGCCTTTGCCATTTGAAACACAAATTGGATGAGGCCACTGGCTCTGTGCTGTCTCTGAAAGGATGAATGTGTCTGCTGAATCAAACGCCTGGTTTTCTGTATGAAGAATAGCAAAAGTCACAGACACTGCTGCTTCTCCTCTCTTTTCTATTTATGGCACCGACAATACGATATTATCTATTTTGCATAATCACTTTATGCTTGACTGGCCCCATTGTAGCAAAAACCCCCAAAACAACAAGAAAGGGACCTGGGCTTGTGAAGATAAAGGTTTGTTAAGCAACCTGCTTAGCTGTGGTTCATTTTAAGACACATTAAAGCACCTAGAAAGGGCTGCTTTTCAAAATACAGTTTATCCTCAGAGTGCATTCATAATGCATGGTTTCATTTGGGATTTTATCCCCAGAGTGGGTTAAGCCAAGAAAGGTAGAGAGGCATGCATTTGGTAGGTAGCAAAATTGCAGCGAAGGGAAACATCTTTATAGAGATTACAAGAAAATCTATTGCTCAGAAAACAAATTTCTGAAGATGACTATTATGATGCACAAGGGAAAAGAGCTTGACAATAAACCTAACTGGCAAACAGGACAAACACACTGGTCTGCTCACACAAATTCAGAAGAAAAGATGTTTTCAGCACTTTACAATCACAACAAAGCAGATCAGGACTGGGGTGATAAAAGGACTGCTCACTGTTTCTGTTGCAAAGCACGTGCATTAACCCCTGAATCCACAGAGAGGAATACGAGTGTGTTTCTGATGGCTTTGTATTTACAAACACACTTTCATCTATGAAGCATTTACATTTGAAAACTGTGAGCACCATAAATGTATGCACTTGGCCAACTTGCGGGACTGGTTTAATCCATGAGAAAAACATGGCAAACTTTGCTACTCCTCCCTTAGTAGGACCAAAAGCAAGACAATTGAAAGAAACCAGGTGACTGACTGAAAGGAAGGAAAGGAAATAATCTGCTTTTTGTAGTAGGGGCACACATCCCTGTCCTAAAAATGAAAATCTGATCCACATTTGAACATCAAGCTGAGATTTCCTGAGTCACTTCTGTCCCAGTTTCTTGAGATACTGCCTCACACAAGGCATTTAAGAAGCTTCTGTAAACTTTTGCTAGAACCACATGCTCTGCAACATTTGTTTAGATAGTTAAGTTTTAACTTCTAAATTACATAACTCTTGCCTCGTGCAGTCTTGGGAATGAGAGATGTTAATTGTAGGGAATGAAATGAGCAATGTAACTATTTTTAAAATTACTGTCCAGGGTCTTGGCCATGGCATGGAAAATTGCTCATTGATAAAAGAACTTGATAAATATATTTACAAAGACATTATCATGTACTGAAAACCTGCCTTCTGAAGCAAAAAAAAAAACCACCAAAACTTAACTTTTCAGACTTAAATAAACCAGAACCCTCCTCAAAAAACTTACAGTAAGAACATGAAACGCTAAGAGAAATAAATTAGAAGCTCATCATTAGCTTCATATAAGAATGTGTAACCCTTGGTCTATTCAAGCAACACCATCTTCTAGTACAGAAATATTAGGCAAGAATATCTGTTTTGCAAATATAAATGGAGTCTCTCTAAAATGAACTTGCTGTAAACAACACACATCACAGTAGAGTTAGAGCATACATCAGCTCACTGTTTCTAAATTCCATTAAGGTCTCAAAAGGAGAAAATACATAATCTCCTGTAAAGTGAACAACCATATTCCATTTATCCATACTGATTCTGCTTTTCTCTCATAAAAACTCCACAGCATTTCATAAAGAGTCATAATCCCTCCACTTGTAACAGTTTTGTTAACAGGAGGCAGGACAGAAAAGTGGAAAGCAGTGACAGGAACCAAACTGTTTTTTCTACAAGAACAGATGCTCTTTTCCTCTTCACCCTGTCTTTTGGTCAGTATAAAAATGTTTGGCTGCTGCCAAACCTCTGCTCATATTGCAAGTTCCTCATTCCAGACTTGGTGCAGCACAGTTCTGCCAACATGAAGTATTCATAAAAACAAACAAAAACCAGGCTCCCTAAAACTGAAATAATAATATTAACCAGTGACTTTTCCCAAGCACCACCCTCTAGGTTTCTTTTTGTTTCTAAGCATGAAGAGAAACTTCTAATTTCTGAGTGTATAGAGAATTCTTGGAATTTTCTAGACAATGTTTTTATGCATAAATATATTCACATGCCACAAGAAACTTGATTTTTTTTTAAGCTGTCATTCCACACCACCTAAATTCACCAATTGAGAACTGGGAATTTTCAAACATTTTCAAGTTTGAACGTTTTGATTAACAACACTGTCCTTCCTGAAGGTAAAGAGAGTTCAGCTGATTCAATTACTACTTGGCTTATCCAAGGGGAGAAAAAAAAACAGTGAACAAAAACCAACATAATTTTCTCATTTCTAATAACACAATTTAAAAAGAGATGTTCAGAGGATGAGATCTACCAGTTCTATAGCTCTGATCTGAGTAGCTCAGCTTTTAAACTCCGCTGTGAAACTCCTGCAAAACACATCCGTTTTGGAATAAATTTGTTAAATTTTAATAAACATAATTCTATATACACATCTAGACTTTTTAACTAATAAAACAAAGCACAAAATAATTCTATAATTCCATTTCAATTTCCATTCAAATACCAATAAAAGGGTAATTTAAGAAGACTTCCATGAACAGCAAACATCAGGAAATTAAAACATATATAAAGGCAAAATTGCTTTAAAAGACGAAAAACAAAGTATTGCAGCCTCCTGAATAGGAAGAAACCTTCTGTTTTCTGCAAATGTCTACTGAACATTTATGTATTGGGAAGTTCTAACCAGTGAGAGCCTAAAATTACTTCAGAGAAGGGAAAAATAAAGCAAGCTACCATCAAAGAAAAAGGTCAAGTGAATTATTAAAAATCAAATTCCACATCACTGCTGTAAAACATGACTAGATCTGATGATTTAAAATAATCTGCAGTTTACTACATAGAACTGCTTTTAAGGGACAATTAGTAGACAGCTGAGCATTCAAAGGTTTCTAAATGCTTCGGTATATGAGGAGAAACAGATATGTGAATATGGTGACATAATATTTAAACTTTCAGTATCAAAGGCAGGACAATGCCAACCTGCAGATTCAATGCATAATCTAGAAAGTAATTGAGCATACAACAGAGATTTATAGTCTGTTGTACAATTGAGCAATAGTCATTCTTTTCTTGAAACTCTAAGAACGAAGAAACACTGTGTTAATTGTGTTTTATAAGAAGAAGAATCCTTAGAAGGCTGCAAGACTGCATGCAGAGTGAATGTTTACAGTTGAACTGAAGACATTTTTATTACTATTCTACCAAAAAAGAAAAAAAAAACAACAAAAAACCCCAAAACAAACTAAAATCAAGCCAAAAACCCAAACAAAAAAAAATCTGTAAACAAAAAAAGAGAAAACAAACAGAACAAAAAAATAAACTAAAACCCAAAACCTCCATCCATGGGATCACTTACACTTCCTGCATTTTCAGATTTGGTACAGCTGGGCCTTTGTATCCCTATGCACAAAGGTTTCACAAAGGAGCAATGTGCTCACCCAGGGTTTGTTAACACCAAAGCACTGCAGTTGCAAAGGGGCTGGAGATGAACAAAAGCAAAGAACCAGGCTGGAAGAGCCTCTGCTGGCACCTGGGGCTGTGGTGCAGCAGCTCCCACATCTGCAGAGCATGGAGCAGAGGATGCACCAGCAGGAAAAGAGAGCAGAGTGAGCTTTGCAGGGAGCCCAGTTCCCTTCATTCACACATTAATTACCAGCACCGCTCCCTGCCCTGCTCCATCCCGACAAGGAAATGCTAAAGGCTGCTCTTCCTTACAGCATCTCACACCTCCTTCTGATCTGTCCCAGCCAAAACCATGGAAGAAGATCAGGCTGTCCTGTATCTCCATGGCAATGACTACACTTCACAAATAGGTTTTTACACAATCAATAGAAAGATGTGCAACTCTATGCTGGAGTTTTTCCTCAGCTGTACCAAGTTTGAACTTTAAAAACATCAATTAAATCAGAAAAATGATAAAAGCTTCATATGACCTGCTTCTCTACTGGCTTTAACTTTGAAAATAATTTATGTCTGCTCCAAATGGGTTCAGAGTACTACCATCCTCATGGGGTAATGATTTATGAAGTTAGCACACAGGTGAATGTGTGTAGTGCAAGAACTTGCAGATTCAAACCCTTTGTTTCCCTTTGTTGCTATTTAATTATGAGTGAAGGGGAAGCAAAGTGTTTAAATAAACCCAGTCAAGTGTACCCTGCCAAGGAAACACCAGGGGATTCAACAACTTAGTACAACTTTCCATGTATTTAGACCTTATTGCTTTTTACATGTGGGTACAGCCCAAATCATGCAATTTTCCCCACACTCACTTCACTTTTTTCTTTTCTCTGTCAGATTATTCTCTATTTATTTTGCAATTCTACTTTCCCACTCCCCTGGGAATGAATTTCTGAAGACAGGCTCAGAACCTAAGGGGCTCCTAGCAAAAAATGCTGTTCTTCCTTGGTTTTCAACCTTCCGGGCAAACTGCATCTTAGAAGAGCATTGAGTGAGGAATCAAGAAGCCAAGCAGTCTGCAGACAACTTTTGTCTTGTCTAGCTCCGTTGGTGTCTAAATTAATAAAACTGCTGCTTTATCCTGTAGAAATAATGGGACATGCACCACTGCTCTGCTAAGCTAATAGTCAAATTTTACTGTCATTTGTCTTATAACTACCCGATAATAGATATCTCAAACATTCAGTAAGATTTTCATATATGTCAAAATAATCCATTGTGAAAACCATAGAGAGAGAATGGATTTAATTCAAAGAAAAGAAAAAATTAGAACTTGACAAACAACATGGTCGGTGTCATTTCATGCTTTATTCCTGCAAGCCAAAGGGTTTGCATTTTAGATGGTCTGTCTTTAAAATGTTAGGGTGAAAAATAAACCTAAATCATATTTTCTTTAAAAAGAATAAATTAATTGTTATCATCAGTATAGAAAATCATATCAATGAATCAATCCAAATTCTCTATTCCATTGCATTATCTAGGATATAAAACTGTTTTCATGTTAGCCTATAATTTTATATTCCAACAAATGTTATTTGGGAACTAAGATTGAAAGATGAAGCATGGAAGAAAATGACATTTTGTGTACCATCTAATTACCAATTATCTGCCAGTGGAACTAATCAAATTGTACAAATTTAGACTGCAGATTCATCAACCAATTACCTTAGAGAACATGTTATCCCCTTCATCAGTGATTCAACCAACAGTCCAAGTATAAAACAACTTCCTCTGGATATTATAGGGATCTATTTTATTCAGAGAAATACATCCCCAAACAGAGTAATTAAAAGCTGCTGCAAGTTGTATTATTCCTAAAATACCACCACTGATGTAAATGTATTTTTAAAGTGTCTAATATTAATTTAAGCTTAACCTATAAAGAAAAGGAGTGATTTACTATACTGGATTAGAGCAGATTGAATTTGATGTACTATGTTCTACAAAATCACTCCTCCCATAATCTCTGCTTTTCACACAGTCACTAAAATGTTGAAATACAGGTCTGGCTTCTAAATAACCAATCGTGCTTTAATTCAGGTGCTTCATTTAGATTTAGAAGGAATTGTTTCGACATACAGCATACCAGCTCCTGTCTGTGAATTAATTTTCTTTTCACAGTAAAATTATCAATTAACTGTAATTCTATTTTCATAACCCCCAAAATTTTACTTGAATTATCTGCAGACATTAATTTGAAAACACACCAGCTGGTGAATATCTTTCAGGATCTATTTCAAAAGAAGAAAGAGAGTAGTTTCTTTCTACTACTGTTTTCTTTCTTTTCATCAAAACACTCAAGTACATAAATATAGTCTGGTTAAAAGCACTAGGACACATACTTATGCTAACACAATCTGAGCTTTCTATTATTTTGCCTGAGCATTCTTCTGGAATTAATTTCTAATTATGTTTACAGCACTATCCCCAGATCTCTTAGGAATTACTATTTCAACATTAATGAAAATATTAATACCCTCTTGAGACTCAAACAAACAACTAGAAATTTGGCTCAAAAAATAAATTTTTAACTCACACTTTTTTCTCTGCACAAGCAATGTGGTTAATTCAAAAACTTCCTATTTGTTAATTTAATATGACATAAAGTATATTAAAAATATAGTGGCTCACATTCAGTCATTATTTGAATTATGTTTTAAAAACTCAAGGTGTTTCCCAGTTGCTCTGCAGACTGCTGGGTGCAGTGTGGAAGGAAAGAGAATCCCATGTGTTCAGGGTGCAGATCACAGCTTTCCCCAGGCAGGACCAGTTCCCTGAATCTCATCTACAGGCCCAGAACTATCCACAGTGATTGATGGAAATGACTCAGATCATTTATTTACAGGGGCAAGGGAAAGGACATGGAACAACCACTGAACAGGCACAAAATACATCCCAAAGCAGCCCAAAGGTGAAGCTGCAGCCCCAAGAAGAGCAAGGTGTAGAGAGCTTCATAAAACACAGAAATGACCAAACCTTTGGAGAGGAGCATGAACATCAGCATGGTTGTGTCAGCCAAGGGGAGGAAGAAACCTCCATCAGCAACGTGTAATTCCTGGCAGGACTTTAATTCCTCTGCAAGCTGCTGGCAATGCACTGCAATCCCAGGATGGCCTCTGCATCTGGAGGGGCAGCAGCAGTTTGAGCATAACACCAAAAAGCAGAAAGGTTCGACATTCAAGAGTTCTTTTAGTTTTTAAATGCAGCTAAGCTGTCAAACTAACACAATGTTGTGAATTGGAGTAACACTGGAACTGAGCCAGTAATCCTCACTGTATTTTGATCCTACTCCTAATTAAACTAACAATAAATTCTGGAATTTGCATAACTGATGCATTACCCTTTTTGCACAAAACAACACTTTGAGTATAGGAATATATAGGTGTGGAAAGGATATTTGTTCTGTCCCATTTCTGTGCACTAAATTTCAATATGCTGCATATAAATAAGTCCATATGTTCCCAGAATCCATTTGGAAATCACTGCTTCCTCAGAGTGCTCATTATACCCAGACAGACTTCTTCCTGCAAGCATCCTAATCAGGCAGTGGTTATTCAGCTCCCTGATGCCTCCCAAAATACCACTCCTATTTCCAGTAGACAAGCTAAACTATGGCAAAATTAAGTCTAATTTTCCTAAATCTAAGGATACAATCAAGGAATTAGATTTCTAAATATTTGTTTTGCTTTCAGTGGAAAAGCTTGCCTCTTTAAATATCATTTTTTCTCTCTTCCCTTGTGTTGTTTCTGGTAACACGCAGTGGTAGGTGTACCTACTCAGCACATAATATTGGCCCCCATGGCCTCAGACTGAAGCTTGCACCTGTGCTTTACACAGAGTTGATTTAGAGAAGGCTTGGTGCTGCTAAAAAATCAGATGAAATTAACTCGTGCTGCCATTCTCTTTACCCAAATGAAGAATTGAGCTCTGACTCCTGCTTTCTGAATGGAAATGGCATACATGTTAGAAGCCAGCTTTGGGAATTCCTTTTCTGTTATTACCATGAACATAATATCTCCACATCTCTTCAGACAATATTGTCAGTAATTCTTTGTCTAGCTATAATTCCCCCTTTGGGACCCAACTGCACAAAGACGACAGCTTTACAATTTAATTAAAGGCAACAATGGAAAAAATATAATAATAAAGTGAGCATAACATTTCATGAGAGTTAGATACAAAGGAAGACATTGTTGAGCATCTCATTCATAAGCACTGAAACCATTTCACAAATGAGAGTAGCAGTCCCAGGAAATCATGCTGAAATGTTGAAGGACCCAACAGTAGAGTGCCTTTACAGTCTCAAACTGTATTTAGAGAAACAGGAAAAGGAGACAAAAACAATGTTTTACAGCTAAAAAGAGCATAAGAGGTGTCCTATTTGTAGACAAGTATTAGAGATACGACAGAGTCTACCTACAGGAGAAATTTTTCAGTAACCTCTATCTGCTGAGAGTTTCTGACTTTTGACTGCAATGCCAGCCAGAAAATAAGATTTTAAGGAAAGGTGTTTGGTCTTTAATGCATATACTCTAAATTTTACAGCTTTGATGTAGTTAAAGAAAGTATATTATATATGGTAATATGTACATTCTTTCTTTAACTTCTGCTGAGAGACATTGGGCTGTGTAAACTTCCTTTTGAATTTACTCAGGAAGTCATTTCTGTGAGACAAGTCTAGTTTCTGAGTGGAAGCCTTGGCAAAGTGGAAGGCTTGGAAAAGCAAAAAGCACAAAAAAGAGTAACAAGACAGGTTCAAAGGACAACAAACAACTTAGGCTAGGGCATTCTACAGGGAAAGGCAGCCATCAGTACAGTGATTTTAAATAAAACAAACAAGGGCAGGTTGGAGAAGGTGATTGTACCACGAGCTTTCTCACAAGTGAGCAGGCAGAGCATTTACCTGCCATGCAATCACCTTTCCTACCTTTCCCTGTCCATGTGGGAACCCCACACACAGCCTTCAGAGAGTTTAAATGTCTTAACTCCTTCACATCGACTCATTTATCTTCACTGGATTCTCTCTTATTCCTCTCCTGGTCACAGATCTTGCCCTCAGTCTATTGGTCTCGGAGGCAGAAGGAGAACTCCATACTCTTTCTATTCATAGGGATGTGTCTTCTTCCAGGACAGATTATCATCACACTAAATAGGGTTTTTTAGCTCTTTGTCAGGTGAGCAAGGACTCAGAGTGGGTGTCCAGCATTAGGATCAGAACAAACCCACACAGACTGTTGGGAGACACTCACAGTGGCAGAGTCAAGGTTTAGAGAGAGGAGATCTCTTTTAAGAGCTGGAATTTCTACAGGAGTGAAGTGTTACACTGTGAATGGTACGAAGGCAAACAGGGTGTCCATAATTCCTTTTGTAATGCCTATTGATGCCTTTTATCTCCCACTGCAGGCAGTTACACCTCCTGTGCACAAGACACATGACGACATCAAAAAGCTCCTCTGACATTACGTCCATCACTGCCACTATGACATTGATCATGGCACTAACAGCATCTGAGGAAAGCATCTCCAGGATATAAATAGTGTCTTAATTCCCATTTGTTTAGGTTTGTTTATTTTTTAATCTGTGGATAATGTCTGCTGAGATCCCAGGAAATATGGTAATTAATTAAAAATTATACAAATATGTGTGATTGAAATTAATATTTGCCAAATCCAGTATTTTCACACACCTGTTCTTTCCCAGATATGAGATGCAGCAGTTGGCAGAAAAGCAAGTAGAGAGGATAAAAGTCCTCCTGTGTAATAGAAAGAATGTCCATTAGCTAAATAGAAAAAAACCCAAGATGACAAAGGGGAAATAACAGACTAGAAAGTTCAAGAATCCAAATTAGTGTTAACAGTTCAATTTATCTTGCATAATATTACAGTAATTGGATTGTGTCTATCATGCTGCTGTTGTGACACACTTGGTTTGCTCTCTTTGTTCCAACAGCTTCCCACAGAGACTGCTGTTAGATGGAGATCACTTCTGCAAACCCTGGCATCTCTGTTCTCCTGCTAGCAGGGCTGAAGTGCTCCTGGCAGCCTGTGCTTCCAGCACCAAGTCCTGCAGACCTGTGTGACCTGGACTGCTCCTCTTCACTGCAGCAACAAGACATACACAGGGTGAAAAAGTTCTCATGTATTAATACTTTAAGACTAACCTGATGTGGCTATTAAGAATGTCAAAGCATATTTCTTGTCTTAGTGGTTTAGTCATCAGCAGTGAAAGGTAAAGGAGTAATTTTCATCAGCCACAGAAGACTGAATATAGGTCACGGTGAGTTCAAAGACAAATAATTTCAGAATTAAAGTCTCAGTGGAATGCATCAGAGGTAATGCCAAGTAAATCACTGTGTCAGTATGACTGATTAAATATTAGCAAAGAATGTGAATTGATCTTTAAAAAGAAGAAAAAAGAGGTTTGCATCTATAATGCTGTAAATATTTTTTCTTCCATGCTACCATTACATTCTCTATTTTATTGTATTGACCTATGATAAAACTATAATGTTTGCCTCAATAAGATTACACATTTTAATATAAAATCCATAAAGATGAATCTCAACTAGAAACAATATAAAGCTAGTCAACATTGTATAATACTCATTCAGAACACTGTAGCCTTTTCACATAACTCTAACAGAATAAATGCTGCAATTCATCTCAAGTCTCAAAAATAAGTACTGAATTGCATGTGACTAATGTTCAAGCAAATTGTCATATTTCATGTGTAACAGCAAAATCTTCAATCTCAGTGTTGCAATATTACAGATCAGCTAAAAAAAAATTAAAAATAAATTAAGAATATTTCCGGAAAAAAGTGAATAGAAAATGCTGACGTAGTAAAAAGTCCCAAACAAAATAATCCCTTAACACACAATGAACCTCAGGATTAATGTATTTTTTAAAATTCTAAAACACTCCTTCTATGCATTAAAGTTCAGTAAGGAATGTCTTTGAAAGTTACCAACTTAAATAGTAAAGACACTAGGTTTTATTAGAAAATACCATTTTGTGATGAGATGATAAGAGAAAACAGTCCAGGTTGTAACTATAATAATAGCACTAGTCATCCCAGAAACTGGTTAAAAGGGAAAAATTCAAGGCAAACACTAAAATGCTTTTGGGATGTACTCCATTTGGAAAATAACATGTTTCTAAATATGCCATGCATATATAAGACAGTAGGAGGAGAAAAGCCGTGACAGGCTTTGTTAGATTTGTTAACCAGGCATTTCAGACGCTCCAGGAGGAACACTGCTTCTCACCACATATGCACAGCAGTCCTGGATTTTTCTTGAAAGAACAAACAGACTAGCCATTTATAAGTTATGATCTGTCCACTGTAAAAAAATGTTTTTTCTTTACTTGCATCTTCATAGTTAAGCAAACAACTCAAAGGGGATGTTACCAGAAGACATCCTTCTTTGAATTTCTATTGGTTATAAAATGAGATATTTAGACAGACTCCTCTTCCTACAAGAAAACAAAAAGATATTTAGACATCCAGAAATAGTAAGATCATCAGCTACAGAAAGGAGCCATTTCACTGTCCAAGTAATTGTGGAGTCCTTTTGTTCAGTGCTGGTAAAGGCATCAAAATTCCTCTCACTCTTTGGACATCTCATGAGATTTCTCCAGCCTCAGGGCTGCAGAAACTAACTCTGTGCTTGAAGGGGGAGGTGCACATTAAAAACACAAGTTGAACAATGAGAGACTTGGAAAGCTCACCTAAGCTGCTCTTAAAACTGTTCTGTAACTCCCACATCTCTATTCATGGTTTATTTATAGGGGCTGACCTGATTGGTCACAGCAAGTAAAATGTCCTCTGGACATTCATCAACATGCCCAAGCTGAGATATTAACCTGAGTTATCTTGACAAGCCAAACTTCTAAAATCTAACAAAGCTTTAATAATAATAATAGAATCACAAATTTCACTGATTTCATTCAGTCATTTGTTACATAAATCATATAACTATACCTTGCAATGATTTGACCTTCTAGTGTTGTATTTTTTGGCATCAAAATAAAAATACATTCAGTTATAATATTTACATTGCAATTATTTCACCTTGGATAACTACAAATTCTGAGCTCTTAATTTAATTGCACATGTTAGTCCTCTAGATCTCATAAATAGTATAAAAAAAAAATCTTTTTTTACATTCTAATATTTTTTCCCTGTGCTATGTTTAATCTCTGTTTCCTGTTTTTCTTCTAATTTTCCTTTAAAACACAGCAGCATTTGATAGGTTTATATCCTGGGGAAAGAAAAAAAAAGTGTATGCAAAGAAATATTTTTATCTAACCATAAAATTATGCCAGAAACCCAACAGGGACCAAACACCATGTTGGAACAAAAATAGTCCAGAGATACACTTTCAAAGTTGAGCACCTGCTGTAAAATAACCATCTGTGTTTAACTGTAATTTAATTATAGGTTCATTCCTTTTGTATACACTGGAAGGATCTCACAGGTCTTCCCTAGTTGGTCTGCAATCAACTTCTGGCATTTTGCAAAAGCAACAGACATGTTCTCTTAATAACACCTGCTCACTTTTTTCATTCCTGTTTCAGCAAAAGTCTTCTGGGAATTTACAATGCTGTTCAGAAACAAAATAAAAAATTATTACCAAATCTGAAGTAAAAACCTGCATTAATTAATCACCTGCCCTAAAAAAAGCCAATATTATTGGCTATCAGATTACCATTTCCCTGTCCACAAAAGTAAATCAAGAATCACAGAGGTAGAAGATTTTTTATTATTATTTTTGAGGAGGAAAGAAAATCAGTATTCTCCAAAGATCTCCAAGCTACCATGGCAATCTATATTAATTGAAAACTGCAGTGTTCTGCACAATACCTCAAAGCAAAATAAAGTTCATAGACATTAATACTTGCTGAAGATAAGCCAGCCTATTTAAATTTATTGGAATTAGAATGAAAAAACAACACAGCAGCTTGGTACAGGATCCAGTCAGAGACCCCAGATTTCATCCTACTATGACCAACTCATTTGGCCAAATGATTCAAATATTAATGGCCAAAGTTAGCCATCTAATAAAAGCTTGATGTCAGAAGAATTTTTTCTAAAACTATCTAATTGACTACTGAATTAATTACAAGATAAAGGATTGAAATTACTTACGTTTTCAGTGTACCTTTATATATTAATTATATATGTACAAATAAATCATTAGCTGCTGCATGCAAGCCCTATGGATGAAACTGCAGAAAGCAGTGAAGCCCATGGACCCTAGTAATAAAAATTTTAATAATGCTAACTAGAAACTCCAGAAAAAAAGTGAAGTTAGACCTGAATTCAGCACTGGTTCATAATAGATCATATATTGGAAAATATATATATGTAAACTAGCTTCCCTGAACGTTCAACCACTATCTGCCTCATTACCAAGCATTTATATATAAATTAGAATAATGCTAAATAATAATAATATAAATTATTGTTGATAATAATATCAATATTAGTAGGATACTCAAACTTCCATATAATCTCAACTATTAAAACTACAAAAAAATCAGCAATGAAGATGTCTACTCAGATTTAGATAAAGCAGTAGTCTCCCTAAGACCCTAAATCATATGTCTCTACTTCTCTAGTATTATTGCTGTTTTTTAATACCTTTGCAAATTCCTTTAAGTTCATACATGCATTAAGCAGACTCCTGCAAGAGACGACATATATTTTAGGTAACTTAACAGTGCCAATTATGAGACAAACTCAGACCCAAAAAGAATCAAAATTCTTTCCTGACAGCAAATCAATGCAATCTTCTAATCCTGAAGGAGATGTGAGATAGTGAAGAAGAGTGGCCAAACCCAAATTCCTAAACCTAGGTGTCATTGAAAAAATCTTGCACATTGCTCACTGACTTGGAGCACAGTTGTTGAATACTATTTGATTCAGTGTGAAGCAAAAACATTTCATCAAGTGGTATTCTCCCTTTTGGTGAAATACCTTCACAGAAAACTCTTTCGGAAATGATACTGGAAGTATCCAAAAAGTTCTGTTCTGGTCAAACTTTCTCAGCGCCACACTGATGTAAATCAGGCACAAAACCACCTCTCATGTCAGATTTCTGTTTGTACTTGCACCCCACACAGATCCACAGCAATCTTTCAAACATCCTTTGGGAAATGCCATTCCAGTAGCAGCCAGCTGCAGGCAGGGAGGGTTTTCCTGCTGGAATTGACAGCAGCAAGAGGCCTTTCCATGCAATGGAAGCACAGGCAGGATGCTGATGCAGGAAATGGGCACCTTGACTAAGACTGCGATGAGCAAAGTGAGCAGGTGGATGCATCGTTGCAGATGGACAACCTCCCTTCCTATTTCCTTTACTTTCAGCAGCTGTGAACAAACAGCTCCAGACTTGCTCAATAGCAATTCCCTACCCATAAGCAGCTGGGTGCATGATAGGTTTAATCCAGCTGAAAAAACCAAATATAAAACAGGTGTTTTATTGCAAGTCTGACTGAATGATCAAGTAAAAAAGTCTCTAAATAATCACCATTTCTAAAAAAAGAAAAACTTGAAAAAAAGTTTCACAAGTTTATGAAAGGTGAATTCAGTAATACCAGTAAACCAGGCTTGACTCTCATCACTAGGTTCCTTCCCAAGGAGACTTTTTTTCCCTGTTGAGGTTCTTTACAGTGTAAAGAAAAGGTGCAGGAGAAAATTCATTCACCCCTTTACAAATTACACAATAAATGAGAAACTGAAATTACAGTTTTAGGCCTGAAGAACCCTAAATAATACCCAAAAAATATAGTTATGGAATTTTACAAGCAGAGGTGATACTTAGACCATTTTTCCTCTCCTAATTAATAATTAGTGTCTCCTCACATTCTGGATATCCAGCAAACACCACCTAGGCTACATGGACAGTCATTCTAGATGGAGTGCTTAGCTTCATAATGTAATTTTCAATTTTCCTATTCAATTAAAGGGCTAGAGGTGTTTTTGTCAGAAAAAAAATATTGCCCATAAATCACTTCTTCCTGCTTCCCTCTCAACTCCAGAAAAAGAACTTTCTTTAAACCTCCTAAAAGCTCAGTTATTTTTAAATCTCTCTTTTTGCCTTTAAGAAAGAGCTGAGTTTTCTTCTATTTACACTATTCCCTTAATTTGCTTACAGCTAGGATTGATTAAACACATAATAACTAAACCTGCTCTTGAAAGGCAATTTGCAATGGCCATGATGCCATGCATTTTGATTATATTTTTAAAATAACTGTTTCCTCAAGGGTATTACCTAACCTCTAATACCACCAAATATTTAAAGGTTTGCATTTAAGAATCCAATCTCATATACAAAAAAACCCCTCTGTTTACTACAAACCCAGTCTTTCCATCTCTCTAAGAAATATTGCTCTGACATATATTCCTCACTCTCTGATACTGAAGTTATTTTTTAACATCAGGGGCTTTGACAAAATATCACGATGAATAAGACCTCCCAAAGTCTTTTAAGACCATTTCTAAACATTTTATCAGAACTGTTTAATGCTGTTCATTGACCACAGGTGAAATTCTCATTACTGATAAATAATCACATTGCTTCCATAGATATTATCTGTCATTCATTGCACATGCTACTCTTGCTTCCAGTGACAGCCTCAGCTAAATTAGTCTTATTTATGTTTTACCTGAATGTTCAAACATATAATTTCTTAATTAAAAAAAGGGTAAAAAGTTGATACAGTAGAATGAAAATAAATAAATCCCTGTAACAACACAGGTGACTAAGTAGCTGAATTCAAAATTTAAAAAACGTGCATTTTGTTAAATGCAATACATGAATTAGCAATGTGTTATTTAAGCATTTTGCTTTTGCACAGTTTCTGGTAAATATTAATTACTAGAGCAATTTACAACACAGAGAATACTTATAATGAGTTGAAGTCATATGCTTTACTGTCACCCTGGAGTTTTAAAGCACCTGCCATATGTTTTCCTAATAATTGCTACTTTTGCTTTCTGAATTCAGTAAGGGAATTTATTAACTTGAGAAGCTTCTGAGATATATGCACTTGTGACTGGAAATGAGGAAAGAATGCCAAAATGTTAGTTCATTCTTAGTCTGATTTAATAGGAGGTTAGACCTAAGGACAAAGGCTAAATTGATATATTTTCCTGGAAAAGAGGACATGTAATGAAAAATTATCCTTTTGAAAGCATATGAAAAATTAGGGAAACTCTTCTGAGTTCAGTAGTCATGAGGATGTTCAGATCAACTCTGATTAGGTTACATTCCAGCTTGGGTAATGCATTTCTCAGTAGTGTTTTGTTCATGACTATTTTCATGATTAACATGCCGTGCATGAAGTCCCCCAGTACTCACTCATTAAACAATAAAGTGTTAGCTGTGCTCAACATTTGCTTGTTGCAACAAGCTATATACAAATACGTGGAATTTGATGCTATTTGTGAGCAGAATTTCTATCAGTTTTGTACCTGATGTTTAAAACATCTCAGACTCTAACCAGCAAACATAAAAATTAATATAGCCTACAAAGCAGGCCTTTACAATAAGGTCTCTATATTTCATATATACGAAAATTCTTCTGTTAAAAAGAGGAAGAAAAGGAGTGATATTGAAAATAAAGTCACTCTTGCACCCTTACGAAGGAAGGAGCTGATTATTTAAAACTATCCTATGCAACTCTCATTCACCACATGAAAGAGCTTTATTGTTTTGTATAATTAAATATGTAATTTACTGCGAGTCCTGTCATCCAAAACTAAAACCTTAGAGAGACTGGTCCTAAATTAATTGCTAATACAGCAATTTCCTTTTACTTCATTGCCAATAAATGCAACAAACAAAGTTTTTAATTCATCACCTCTTGATATTTTGGAGTTGAAAACAGCATTAGCACTTAATTTTAAAGCCAGGAAAATATATTTCAGAAAAACTACATTCTCGTGCTAAAATCTGGGATGTATTGAAGCAAAGGAAGGGTTCACTATTTACCTCAGTGGAGCTGAAATCTCATACTAACATTTAAAGAAAAGAAACCATCTGCCATAAAAAAGACATATTAAAACATAAGTCAAATTTATCAATAATTTTCTCATGAGAGGCTTCATACCAGAGTTGGTTAAGGAAATTTGCTTTAAATGGTTTTGAATCTTGCTCTTCTTCAGGAACTACCCTGACTGAAAACATTCAGAATAGTTTAGTATGACTGGAAAAACACCAAGCACAGTTGCCTTGTTAAATACAGAACAGGGGTTAGCGGATCACCCATGGATCTATATCTCCAATCTGCATTTTTATGTACACCTATTTATCTTTGTGCTTCTTTATGCAGAAATAGGTGAGGCCAACAACAGAAGAGCATTCCTTTGTAGAAAGTTTAAAGTTTTCTTCAGTGAAAATTGCTGGAGCCCATTCCTTCTGAAAACACCTGAATATTAAACAGCACATTTCCTTCAGCAAAGCATATGTGTCTCCATTCCATCCACACAAAACTTCACAGAAGCAGCATTTCTGGCATCTTCATACTGCTATATGTTTAAAACATTCTTTTAGCTTGATGTTATAATAGACAGTCCAATTCCCAGGGCTTTGATACCTGCACTCTTAGCAAACCTTTGCCCAATGTTTTTATTAACTCAATTTAATGGAACCTTTTTTATGGTGACCTTAAGAATTTAATAACTCCACAATGCAAGGACAATACCACCTGCAGGCTCTTCTGGGATTAAACTGTGGTAGCTCAATATGTCTGCAGGAACACATAAAAGAAAAGCAGAAAAAAAAATGTCAGGAACTTCACAAATCAGTCACTCATTGCTGAAGATGGGAATTATACCTGGTTATAGCGTCCTGCTCTGAGACACGGGACATAAAACTCTGCATCTGATACATGCTGCAACCTACTTAATGCTGATAATGGTATTAATCTAGCTTTGATCATGTCAGATATGCTGGCAATTTTCAATTCCAGAGTGCCTTCCTTTCTCACAGACACTCTGCATATCTTACAGATACGATCAATACATTATTAGTCAACAACCTGAGAAGAGGCACATAAATTAATCCTTTTCTGTCAACCCAGCAGTTTGCACTTGAGTGAAACCTCACCCTTGCAGTGTGTGTGAGACTGATCCTAATCCAATTAGGGTGAAATGAACTTTTTTTTTCTATGGCAATCTCCATCTATGCTAACTCAACCCCCTGAAGACAGCTGCTCTGAGGAAATACTTTATGCTTGACCCTTTTTGGGCAAGGTTAAAATCAGTATAGATACACATATATGCAAGAAAAGTCAATAAGTTTGCTCTCCCTCAATTCCTTCTTTAACCTCCACTAGCACCTGTAAAATAATGCCAGGGAACACTCCTGATTTCAAAGTGACAGGGATGTATTTATTTTACTTGCATAAAGGACTCCGTCACTTCAGATTTACACTGAGTACAGCACGTACCTTTATTTTGCTGAGGGGCAAATTAATATGGAGTGACAGCCCTGTCTGTAGTACTGTGGGATTTGACAAGTGGAGGATGTTAACAGCCTACAATATGCAAAACAAATAATTTCTTCTCTTTGTGATAGTTATCAGATATAATGACACCAACCATTAAGGGAACAAGACTTGCTTGATGCTATTATTTCTCCAGTAGGAAAAACAGGTGAGAGGGGGTCCTTAGTAAGGATTTACTGATTCCTTTCTCTCAGTTCTTCTCACAACAATATGGATTATCATTGCTGTGGGCTCTTTCACCTTAACTTCCTTTCAATATCTCCTGGGACCATACCTAACTCCCTGTGTTCAAATTTAAGTGACTGAATCCCACCCCATCCTGTTGGCCGGGCAGGGCAAGGAGGGGACCTGGAAGCAGGTCCAGTATTGCACCCCTGTGGCTGCACTCCTGTGCTGCTCCTCAGCTTGAGCTCTAGATTGCAGCCAGGAACAGATAATAGCACAGAAAAAAAGGCTGCTGCAAACTGCAGGAACAGCCTTCTCCAGGGAATCCCTGTGTGTGTCCCTTTCCCTGGCTGTCCATGCACACCTTGTGACAGGGAGCAGGTGTGTGACACACTGCCTCTGCCCCTGAGCCTTGCCTAGGGCGGGTGGGCTATTCACAGGACATGTTAGCGTGCCCAAAAATGATGTAACAGCTAAAGAAAGGAGAATCAAGACCTTTACTTTGTGAAGTGCAATGGGCACCAGTCTCTTTTCCAGTCTGGATTCCTTACATATAACATTATGCCATTAACAGACAAAAAACCACAAAAAACCAAAAAACACGCACAAAAAACTTGGTCTCTGAAAACTTCCCAAAGCAAAGAAGATGAAGCAAAGACTGTTATTTCTCTAAGTAGAAACATGTCATCTTTAATGTCATTTATGAGGCACTGCAGTAAAGACTGTAATCATCTTAAAATCAGCCCAACATGTTTTTGAACCACTGCTCTTAGTCTCTGCTTAGTCATATGTAATTTTTACAATCATGTTGCTTTGCTTAAAACTTCAGCATTTTTATTCCAAGTAAGACTTTGATCCTGAGGTTTACTCTACTTGATTTTTATTTTGTTACTACCTAAAAGAAGTAGCTTCATTAAATCAGGAGAGCCTTATTTTCCAGCATAGTTAAAAAGGATGAAATAATTTTATCAAACTCTCAAAAGTAAAGATAGCCCTGAATAAGACTAAGCAAAGAAATCTGCAGGTCTAAAGTGTTGAGGAGTGACATATGAATAGCATATACACATCTGATATATCTGATCACAGCACCATGGTACCCAATTCCAAACCTTTAAATCATCATAGCATGCCTGTGCTGTGACAGTACAAGAAAAGGCATTCCAGGCTGGAGTATACTATTTGTCCAGCTAATAACAATTTTCATTTCCTCATTAACAGCATACCAACATGTATGTCAATGCTGTCTGCACAGCTCCTTAACTAAACAAAACTGTTGTCAAATTCAGTTCTCAAAAATACCTACCTGAAAAACACTCACATCCCCCTGGCACTGAGTGTCACACCAGGAAGGACAGGAAAAACACCAACATGAGAGGAAAGGAAGTGTCTTTGAAGAAATATTTCCTAAAGGTAAAATTGCATTCCTCTCTTTTTCCTGAGCTTCCTAATCCCAACAAACTTCTTGGCAAGTTGCTCTGTTCTCAGGTAAGAAGAAGCAAGTTCACCATCAAAGCAAAGTTCTACTTATCCCCAATGTCAAAAGATTTCCCACACCCAAAAACATAACTTCAAGGAAGAAATTATTGTTTGACAGTGTTCTAGACAGCTTAAAAGGAGATAGGAGGCATAACTAAAATCTTTGTGTATAACAACTGTCAGAAGTGCTGCTGAATATTTAGTTCTAATCAATGGTGGCAATGATCTCTGTCTCTCTTAGTGAATTTTAGAGTTCCCCATATATTCAGTCATATTCACAAATATGTTCTGCAACCATGGAACTAAACTAGAGTTTCCAAGAATCTTTCATGGTACAAAACATTAGATGTAGATTTCCACATACAGATTGATATTATTGTGACTAACATTTCATTTTACACATAAACACACGTATGTAGCTTAATTTATCAGTCCACAGCTACAAACAGCAGCAGTTCATAAGGAGATTGTAAATCCAGTTAGGAATACTTACACGTGCAGGAAGATATTTCTTCAGAATACCTTTCCTTGCTGGTGGGATGCCAATTAAATATATAATTAAAGCAGTGTTGATATTTCAATATAGCATGCAACTAAGCACAATAAAATTAAGAAATCAGAACAAACCCAATTGCAAAAAGGCCAAATCAAACTGTTAATTCTCTAACCTGGAACACAGGCCCTTTGTCTTAAGGATCATGCTGCCAGGTGTCAAGTTGGGTTGCAAGATCAAACTTTTTTTATTGTAACAGTTTCCTGCTCATTGTTTGAAAATTTCAAATTTAGTAGTTTGGTACAAAAGAGGTACTCAATCTCTCATCACCAAGATGCTGTGCTGCCCATCATAGCAGGAAACTCACTGAAATATTTTTTCAGGATCAAAAAGCTGTTTGGGTTTTGGTTTGGTTTTTTTTTTTTCCTACAGAAGATACTTTCCTCTCATCTTTTAGTGCACCTCAGACTAGAATTGGAAGTGTTTTGTAACTGGAATAAAGACTCTGAGTAGTACTACCATACACTGAAGAAAACCAAGAATCTGAAGTACTTTAAAGTCAAAAGCAAGTTTTAAGAGCATATAAATTAAAATACTCTAACAGCAATTAAACAATTAAAAGACGGGGGGGGGGGGTAGGCAAAGAGTAGTCATGAAATGAAATTCAGATACTGGTTATTTCTTACCTAATAAATGGAAAGACAAGAAACACAGTGCAAAATGTATTGTAACAAACAGTTCCATAGTTGTATTTTTAAAAAGCACTATACACAATGGCAGAATTGCTGCAATTCTTAAAAGATTTCAGCAATCCTGGATTTCTCCCCAGATACTTTTTCTGTCTTACAGCTTAAGCATTCCAAATCTTAGAAAAGGCCATTTTTACCCATTTACACTTGAGAAGTATTAAATACAACACTTTAGAGGAAAAAGGACACACACAGTCATGCCTACATCTCCTTGGAGATAGCAAAGGCAAAATAGACCAGGTCTCAGAAAGGGCAACCATCACATTATTACAAGCTTCAAAAATCAACAATGAATTTTTTATTAAACATTTCAAACCTTGTCTTAGGTTTTTCATCAAGAATGAAGAACAAATAAACTCTTAGTATCTTTTCCCTAATGCCATTTGGAACTTTTACTGGAAATGTCTGATTTTCCTGCGTGCCCAGTAAAAAAAAAAATTACAAAGAAATATGTTTAACCTTTTCTTTCATTTCAGTTCACAGCTTCTATAACAAGGTTACTGGAAGCATTCTAATATTTGAGCCTATGCCTCTGACATGCAATAATGAAGTATTCTGTTTGTATGCTACTTGAATCCAAGTAACTGCATAGAAAAAAAATCACAGTTTAGCCAGCTCATCACTTTTCTTATTTTTAGTTTAGTTTGATTAAATGCTCATGAAACTTCTGACTCCTCCAATGGGGCAGCATTGGATAGATGTAGTCTGAAGATTACCACACTGATTTTTACAGGGACTGATAAACACAGTTGGGAGAAATGACTTGGTCTTAATTCTTAAGATCTTTTCATTCCACTGCAAAGAAATACTATTTGAACAGTGGTTCTCTTCCCCATTTTTTCTTTGCTTTCTTTCATTTAAAAGAGACTGATTGAAAATATAATGAAATTTTGAATAGAAAATAAAACAAAACAAAACTAGAAGTGGGGGAAGGAAAATACACAAATGCTCAAGAAAAGCAATTTATTTAACATGGGAAATCTTACTTATACTTTCTTTGCTTGTGTGCATGGCTTTTGCTTTCCCCATTAAACCATCTTTATTGCAATACATGGGTTTTCTCACTCTTCCCCTTCTGATTCTCCTCCCCATCCCTCTGTGGGGTGTTTAGCTGCCAGCTGGCCTTTAACCATGAGATACTCAGGATCTAACCAAAACCACACTTGTTGGAAAGCCACTGTCACTCTGAAGCAATGTCTAGCTGCCAGCAAATAAAATGTACAGTGTCACACTGCAAATGAAAAAAAAAAAACAAAACAAATCTGGATATTGGAGTGTGTCTCTCTCACTGTCCATCCTAATTAAATATAATCTTAATAAAGACATTTCTTTAAGTCACAGAATATAGCATTTCAAAAAACAATATTATTGTTTCATATAAAATGCAGTCACACTGCCTCAAGCAAAAGTAAAATCTATTTCCAATCACAAGTTTGAAGGAAAGGATAATCACTCTGTGTCAGCAACACTCAATTAATTTCTCCTCAATAGCAGCATTCCAAGAAGCTTAAGTAAACTATTTGCTAAAGAATAACAAACCAGTGCATAGTGTCTACCCTTCCACATGAGTTGTGCTAACTGCATAAAAAAAGGAATACAGTAATTTCACACATATAAGGCGCACTGGCCTATAAGGCACACTCTTTTTTATTTTTGGAAGCGAGGATCCGCTGCCGGCTCTCCCCGTCCGTGCCACTGGGGCCGCACCCCCCAGCTCTCCCCACCCAGCTGCCAAAGCCACGGCCCCTGGTTCTCCCTGCCTAGCTGCCAAAGCCACGGCCCCTGGCTTCCCGCGCGCCGCCACCGCCCGGCTTCCTGCGCGCCACTGCCCCAGCTCCCCGCTTGCCACTGCTGCCCGGGCTCCCCGGCTCTCCCTGTGCCTGCCGGCTCTCGCCACGCCTCTCGGGGCTCGCACTTCTGGGTTGGCAATTCTCCAGAATTTGTCCATATATAAGGCGCACCGGGTGATACAGCGCACTTCTGGGGTAGGCTCGAAACTTCAGTCAAAAAGGTGTGCCTTATACATGTGAAATTACTGTAAATAAATCCTGGAAACCTTGAAGAATGAAACAAAACCATGTCGAGTAATTCAATGACCAGTAATTAAACCAGTTTTCAATCTTGTTGAAAATCTTAATGTTTTTCCATTGTGTCCTCTGAAATGGTACTACCAACTTTTTTGTTGGTAGTGAAAATTCTTTAAAAAAACCCAGCAGAACCAAGAAATACATTTCTTATACAGGAGTTACAAGTGGGAGTATATTCTGCACACTTTTCAACTCATCTGCCAAGAGCCCTGGAAAGGTGCTGAGGTTGTGCCTTTCTCAGCATTCAAGTGTTTCTCTAACAAGTCTCAACAACAGCTCTGGATGAAGCCTTGTCACTGAGAGTTCTTCATCTTCCATTCTGATTTCAGAAGTTATTCTCCCTTGATAAAGACAAGATGAAACACCATCAGGACCTCGGGAATTGCTAGGATTGATGCTAGAACATTCTGTAATGAAAAACCAGCTTGTTGTCTGGGATACTGGAGCAGAATTTATGTCACAGCACTGTTCAAATAAGTCAGACAGAAACAAGAACCTCACAGGGTCAGGGCTCCCAAATGGAGTCTGAGTACGTAAAACAATTTGCTGTGTCTTGGGATCCAAGTTAATATTTTAAAAAACATTTTAGCTTAGTTTAGAGTCAGTATTTGCTTTCCCATAGGAGTTATTTGTATGCATTCTCTTAGTTCCCTATATGTGAGGACAGGAGAAAGATCCACCTTACCTGACCTCTGAGTACTGCCCTCCTTGCTGATCATTCCCTTGCAGTTGATCTGTGTCAGACTTCAATTTTGAATAAAATGGACAATCTGCATGAGAGATTAACACCCATGTACAGATGCCTTTGCTTAGACTGATACATCCTACATTGCTCACTGAAATAAATCTGAGATTTTGGGAATACAGAAGGTACAGAAGCTCACCGAAATAAACCTGAGATTTTGGGAATACAGAAGGTACAGAAGGTCACCTAAGATACAATTTGAATAAAGAATCTTTAACTCTGTAACTTTCATTATAATTATTGGATTACTAAAACTGAAATTCAAGAGACAGACTAAAGGCAAACATCCTGAGTTAAAATATAATAAAACATTGCTAGAAACTGAAGTGCAACAAGAGTTCAGATCAATCCAAAAGATGGCAGAAGGAAAGAAAGAAAGCAAGCTCACTGGTCCTCTCCATCCTTATTGACAGCACAAGGTCAAGAAGGTCTGAAAACAGGCAAGAACAAACCATTTTTCTCTTTCTCTCCCACTCATCTCTTTCCCCTCTGCAACACAGGTTCATACTTCATCATCTTCTGAGGCTAACAAAATTTCAATTTTTCTGTGCTTCTAATGAATTCATCATGACATCATCACAACAGAACTCCAACATTTTCTGCTGTAGTGTGCACTTTTCCCAGGAGTGATTCTCAAGGATAGGTCAAACCCACAAGATTTCATCAAGTTCTCTCAGCAGAAATGTCAGCATAATATTACTGACCAGGAAAATTTATAGCAAAATAAATATCTCAAGGGTAATTTCTTGTTCTATTGAGCAAGAGAATATTATTTCCAACAAGAAGGCTGATGAGACAAAATACAGTTACAGAATTACAAAATGAATGATATGAAGTCTCCAGAAAGATCTTTAAAGAAGTAACCCAAATATCAGTGTTCTGGACATGTCAGAGAAAATTCCAGAGCAAGCATCTGATGTACTGACATGTTTGAAATGTATTTGTCGTGTGGTTTAGGTTATTATAGACAATTTGAAGCCAACTAGCAATGAATAGAATGAGAAATAAAATCACATCTTCCTGGTAATAGAAACTGATTACTTTTGTATATTCCTTTCTGGAAAGGATAATGCTTTTTGAATTAAAAAGTGCAGTTCAGAGCATTCTGCAACAAACTGTGGACTACAAGATGTCTCCTAAAAATATACTTTATCATCAAAATAAAATAGGAGAAAATTTTATATTCCTTCCTTAAACATGTAAACCATATATGCCTGTCAGGGAAAAAAAACAAAAACCCAAAACCAAACCAAAAAACCCAACAACAATAAAAAAACCCAATAAAGATTTTCTACACTGTTTTCTAGATCCCTATCAATACACACAGACATAAGCATCACTTTAGTTGGAACCCTGGTCACTGAGAATTTTTGACTTTCTGTGCTAACAAACACTGACCCCCAAGAGAACACTGCATCTGACCTAAGGCCATAGAGAAGGCTTCCAAAATTAAATAATAAAACTGAATTTATACGTAGTTTTAATAAAGGTGTGTAAAACTTTAAAGTTTTAAAATATAGTAGTATATATACAACAAGATAGAGGTTTTAAAGCTGAAGCTAGTCCTTCTTCATCTTCTTCTTCATGAGTCTAAAAAATATTGTGTAATTAAGTTAAAAAGTCTGCTTTGGGAGCCACAGGTGATTAGTTATTAAATTAAAAGTAAAAATAATTTAGGTGTTGTTTCTTAATTTAACAGTTTACCCCTAAAAAGCCTTGTAGAAAAAGAAATATTACTCAATTTTTAGTTCATTAGCTTGAAATACTGTAGAACTCACAGTTTGTAAAACTATAATGTAAATAAGAATGAACAAACATCTGAGTCCAAACAAGAAATAGTGTCTTGCACATTTAATCCCAACCTTAGCAAAAATAAGATAAAACACAATACCCTTGATCGTGGTACTTGTCAGGCATCTGTTTAAAGGACACCTGTGCAGCAACAGCTTAAACACAAGCACCCCATTGCTCAGATGCTTCTGCAAAGACCGCAGAAAGCAAGAAACTCAGAAAGACCTCAGCAAGAAACTCAGAAAGGAAACTCATTGCTTAAAATATTTCAGCCAGATTTGATGCTTGAAATGAAACGAAAAGTTTGAGTTGGAAGGCACATCTGAAGGGCAGCAAAGACCAGCTTCAAAGTGTGATCAGGTTACTCAAGGCCTTGCTCAGGAAAGACTTTTAGAACTGCAGGGCTGGAGTTTCCATATTCTCTCTGGGCATCCTGCTCCAGAGCCTGGCCTTATTGGCATTTTACCTTACAGTTTAAAAAATTCTGATTTCCAATTATTTTCCTTTATTTCTACCTATGCATTTTATAATTTTCTAGCACTTCTGGAAAAGAAAATGAAAAAGGTGCTGATAAAAGCTATCATGACAGCACAGATAAGTGTGAAAAGTTTAAGTATAAAATACATATCAGAAAACCCATGTTTATTAATTTCATTTCAACATGCCATTATATCAGTGGCCTACATTGATCTTTACCACACCTTTAGCTTGTTTCAAATGTCAGATATTACACTGCAAGGAATTTGATTTATTTGGTTTGACAGACACTGGGAAAAAAACTCCACAAATGCACAGCTGACTATTTGCAAAGACTAGAAAGGCCTCCCATCTTTGTCTGGTTGAAAGTTTCTTGGATAACCAAAGTCTAGGAGGGTAATCCAAACCATTTCTGTGACAGCGACCTAATAACACATCCAAGTCTGCTATGAGATATTGCCCCCATAATGTGGTCAATACACAACTTGAAATGTTCCTTCAGTCACGTGCCCAGATGGCAAACCAGTTTTTATACTCTGGGTTCTCTTAGAATTCTCTCTGAGTGAATTTGTCTTGCTCAATCCAAAACACATAGGGACACTAAAGAGGTGGGAAGATGTTTGTAAGTCCCCAAAAGGGGCAGTGCAAAAACTTGGAAGCTGCCAATGGCACTAACCACCTTGGACAGGATAGAGGGAGCATCTTGAAGAGGAAGCAGATGTACAATTTTTCTTGGCTGCTACACAGAAGGGTAAGAAAATGGCCTCATCTTCCGCCCTTAGAAGACTCTGGCATAAAAAGATCAGTAGCCTTTAAAATTAGAGGAAGGCATTTGATGGTGGTTCATTTTCTGAAAGTTAAAATATATCTAAAATTCTTATTTCTTTTGCAATGTCCAAAACTAATTGCTGCATTCCAAATTTTGATTAGAATTTGCTCCTTTTGCCTTCAGCTTCATTTTATTATTGAAATGGTGGGTTCTTTGCTGAACTAAAATGTGTACAAGGTAAAGAAATTCCAATCTTGATCAGTACAGCAGAGCATCTACCTTACTAGCTAGTCTCAAATACTTCTGAATAAGCTATAGGAAATAATGAATTTTCCCAGAGAGAGAGAGCACATACTCCTGTTTCCTGCTTCTTTTATCAATTCCAGATGATAATTCTTAAAACCATCCCATGTTGACTTGTGTGATCTTTCAGGTCTCTTACAGTCCTAACCATGAAGTAATTCTATGAAATGCTGCAAGGCAGTAGCCTCCCCAGACAAGAAATATCCTGTGCAGTGGACACGTTTGTACTATTATTCTGGGCTTTTTGGGTTTTTGCAGTGTTTTATCATCAGTGCTTCCCTTTTTAGCAGTGCCAGACATGGGATCCCTGCACACACAGAACTGCTTTGCTGTGGAGTCAGAATGAGACAACATGACAGTTCAAACCTTGAAGGGGTGCTCAGGTCATGGTTCTTCAGATATGGCATCATGACCAGTGAAACAGGTAATGTGCCTGATTTCAACAAACCCCAAATCCACAGTAACTCCAGAACCTAGTTCTGCACTTCTATAGCTCCTGTTCTGCTTTTAATCTAAATTAAATTAGCCATTAAATTGTGACTCAGGGAATCACCTGATCTCAAAATTCTTTGCTATTTTCAGAGCCATCTCTCACACTTAGCCTTCTAACTCTCACCTTCATGTCATACCATTGGTATGGTGACATTTTACAAGCTCAACTTCCTTTACTTATCTTCTAACTGCTTCTGTGCTATTAGTAAGGCAAATTGACTTCAAAAGCCCACATGAACATTCTCAGTCTTTGCCCCTGTCTCTTCTTGAAGAGTTCAATATTCTTCTTACTTTATTTTACACTGATTTTTCAAGGGCCTTCAGCTCATTCCCTTGGTAATAATGCTCACATTTGGCCAACAGTCAACAAACATTGACACAGAACTGCTTTCAAACCAGGAAGGGCTTGCCAGGCTGAAGGGATGACTATGTGGTTGGATTTCCTGGTTTTCCAGCCAATTTCCATGACTAGAGTATTGCCAACTGGTTGCTTCTCCTCCTGCTTACCCTCCTCCATACCTAAATAAAAGATGAGCATACATAATTTTCTCCTGATTATAGCAGGACTGTTGTTTCTTTGGGGGTGCTTTGGATTTCTTTAGTCAGAAGATGAAAATTTCATTCCTTTAAAGCTCATGGATATATAAGATTTCTCAACTATAAACCTGTCGGGGCAGACTGATCCAGAGAGGAGTGACTAAGAAGCTGTTCTTTATTCTCTTCTACCTGCTGTATTACTTAGCACAAATAAAAAGGCAAGTGACCACACAGTAGGTCTGCAAGCTGAACTAATGTGCTTCACTGCCTTTAATCTCCCCAATTACTGCTGAATTTTCAGTCAAGAACCATGACTGATTTTATAACTCAAATGCAATTTTATTTTCTTTAGTTCTTATGTAACTGTGGTTATTTATTCTTTGGTACTTGAGAGTAATTTTTCAGGAAAATCAAAAGAGCAAACTGAACATATTGCCAGTAATCCAGTGCAAAATATCATAGTATTAATTTAATGAGAGTTCTGCTATTCATTTGGCAAATGAGACGGTGGAGTGGCACTGACATATGTAGAGCTGGGACCAGTCTGAGATGAAAATACATTGATTCGTGAGTGGCAAAGAGCAGCTTAATGTAACCCACTGATAAAACTGTCACTGATATTGCTCTCTATCTGGGATTCCAAGAGAAAATGATGGGAAAGACATTCTGTGCCATTAAGGATAACTGAGTAAAATGTGCCAATGAGAGATAATAATACACCTAACATGACACAGACCATTAAGCAGCAAGTCACAACAGTCTCAAATAACACAAACAAATAAAAATAGCACTTATGGTCAAACCCTTGTCTTATTAAGCTGTTGAATGCTTTTCAGAATAATAAATATGACCTGGAACTTATAATTCAAACATTTAAACTACTGCCCTGTCTGCTTTCCCCTAGTTAATAATTATTTAATCCAGCAATGTCAAGATGTGCAACACTGATAAGCAGACCTGTGCTGAAGGAAAGGCTTTTGGCTGCAATTCCATCTGCAGAAATAAACAGAAAGGGCTTCTACCCCCATGAAAATCCACTGCCAGTGTGCTCTCCCAGGTATGCAAATAAAATCTGTTTTGAGGTTAAAAGCAAAGATGAATAAAATTGAAAAGCATAAGAATGACAAATATCTGCAGCATCCTTTTAATCCTTTTCCCACTGCACTGCAGAGGTGCATGAATATCTTTTGATCTATTTTTGATTTCTTCTCTAAATAGCAAGTACACCACACCTGGCTGAAAGACTGCCATGGTACTGATCACCTTTCCTATGTCTTTATGAGAACTTCAGGTTCAACCATAGGAAGGGAAAAGACAAAGGGGTTCTTGAAAATATCCTTGAAGGCACATGATGGCCACTGCACACATAAAAACCAAATGAGAGCTGTGTGCACTGCAGGTATTGCATCCTCACATAGTGTGAACTTCTGCAGCCTCTCAGATGAGAGTGCTGACAGGATCACAGGAAGGCAGCAGCTCTCTGTGAAAACACACTCCTCCTCCTACTTCTCCTCCCCTGGCCCACCCCAAGGAGGACACTGCTTCTGCCTTACAAAGGGAAAGATTCTCAGCTCCTGCTGCTCTCATTCCAGGGCTGGGAACATCAGGGCAATTATCCTGGATCACGTTCAGCATCCAGAGAAATGAAGGCAATGTACAGATGACACCACCAAAACTACCTGGATTTAACAACTCTGAAATCCTGGGGACTGAGGGGAGCTGGATCACAAATTTCTCACTTTAGGAGCAAGACCTAAGCTAATACTGTAACAAAACAAGCCAACCCCCTAATTAAATGAAATTATATTATTTCAAGGATTTTAAACATTATTGCAAATATGTTTAATCTTGCCCCATTATATTTTTAGATTTCTTTTTGCACAGCTCTGTTCATACTGATTGATATCCAAAATCTTCTTGCAGCAGACATAATGTATAAACCAAAAGTCTGATGCCCAATTTAAATATTTCTTGCACTGCAATTTAGTGCCATAGTTTTCATACACACTTTAATTTCAATATTTTAGTATTTTTTGTTGTGAGTAATGATAAAATGTTTTTATTAGGAAAGCCTAGATCTTATTTCATGTCAAATCAGATCAGACACTCTAATGCAATGTTGTTTAAGTGAAGTGAAAAATTTATAAACCTTTAAAAAAGCACTTTACTGGTTACCTTTTAATTAGGAAAAAAAAAATGGTTTGAATCAGAGCTATATAAATTTCTGCATTAATTTCCAAACAAGAAAAGTAGTTTTACTTTTTATTGAAATAAGCTAGGTTGGTAAGTGTCTAGATTCTGGAATAAAGTAACCAGAGAACAAATTCCCTAAAACAAGGAGATAAAATTCAGATATCTTTTACTGCGCAGATTCATACAAAACATAACCTACTAGCTTCCCACTTTTCCATTTTTCAAGATTATTGAAGTAATCTGTTAAATGAGATGCACTTCAAACAACTCTCTTCCACAGTAATGTCATCTACCTAACTTGATTCAGTTCAAGTGTATCTTTATCATTGTACTCAAATGCAGTTGCCTTGCTTCTTCCCTTGACTTGCTGCTTTTTTTTTTGCTTTTCTCAGTCTGGTTGTAGATTCTGACAGGCAAAGGCCAGTTGTTAATATGCGCAGCATCTCTCTGTAATCAGGACTTGTGAAAGGATGTTACTAATGTATTGGAGAGCAACCACAAATCATGAGTAAACAGGAAGCTTGCACCGTGGCTATTAGATCACATCCTTTTGTCTTCCTCTCTTTGTGCTTCATGCACTAGTGACAAAATGAAACCTTGGGCGTATATACACCATTTAAGCCAAAATGGTGTTCAACCATCTTGTCCTTTGATTCAGATGTTTTTTTTTTCCTTAATGTTGTACTCAAATCACTGCATTCTGTGACAAAGCAATGAACTCACCTTGCTTATCTACTTGTCCCCTCCAGGGACACATCTCATTAAAAGCCTTTTCGGTGTAGTATTCCCTTTCACAATCCCTCCAAGGAAATGTAAAAGTGATCTGAAACTGTAGCTTTTGCACTGAGTCAAAAATCAGTACCAGGATTCCTGATATTGTTAAAAACAACCTGACAGAGAAGTAAATTCCTTCATTGTGCCAAGCATTTTATGAATTATTAATTGGTCCATTGAACTTTTGCCTGCAATGGGAGTAAATTTTAAAAAGGACAAAAGTACTTTGAAAGGTGAAACTCCAAGTGGTCCTGCCTGATAAGCCAAATTCCTAGAGCTGCATTTGTGATTACAATAAAACCTCTCTGCTAGTTTCAGGTTGAAAAGTTTATGGAATCACTACAATGATATTCCATTAATTCAGGAAGGGAATTCAAACAGCAAGAGGAAGAAGATGGCAGACACATTTTAATGAAGCATAGCTGCAGTGTCTAAAGATATCTCTGCATAAAGCTGTTAATGGCTTACTCAATTGATCTGTTCAATTTGTGTTACTTAATGAAGCAGAGCACCTGACACTTTATCATAAGCTTGTATTGGTTAAAAGTGTTTAGCTAAACGTCTGTATCGCTAATGGTATTTCCATGCCATATTTCACTTTGCAGATATGCAAAAATAATTGTGTGGATAAATTCTAGGTGTTTCAGACTTTGGAAAACACACTTTGGGAGGCAAAAGACAGACTAGTAAAGAAAAGGCAAAGCAGCTTTATAATACAAAGAGTGTGAGTAGCAAATAATTGTGCCATAATTAAAGAAAATAAAACATGTCATCATACTTCTAGGTGGAAAACTCTGGAAACCAATCACGTCAGGCTTTAACAGTTCCAGTGCTCTTGTGTAGTATAAATCTAGCAAAATAGAAATAAAGGCTACACTTCAAGAAAGAAAACATTTAGGTGTTCACATTGAGACATTGCTTCATTCTACTCATCAGTTTTTAAAATTTAGATAGAACTTAAACAGTCTTGTAAAAATGCATTTCTAAGTTCAGTGTTCACTAGATTGTATTTATCTTTAAAAAGATCCATACATTATGTTTATAACAAGAAAATTAACTTTCCCTGTTCTTGGTGGCAACGAATAAAAACAACTGTAGGAACAGAACACATTTTGTACAATTAATAACCTGCAGTTGTCATTGGACTGCTGACACAATTAGAAAGATCTCTTAAAAATTGTCAGAAGCAACAAACTTGTGTGCCCAGCTATATTCTGGGTCCTCTGGATTTCTAAACAGTTTAATTTGCAAATGAATCCAGGAGGCCAAGGCCAAAATCACATTTCACTAAACATAACACATTGTGAAACATATGTTCATCATGTGGACTGGTTCCTGGTTTATCTTTTTTATGTACAAAATATACCTTAAGACTTCCACTCTGGTTTAATTTGGACTAAATTTTAATAAGTATTGGCAAAATAGACGTGGTCAAAAAATTCAAGGTTGGCCTAGGATATGATCCTCCCTCAGGCTGTAAAGAAGTAATTCAGAAAAAAACATGGAGTAAAGCATATTTATCAATGAGAGATGAAGCCTTACAAACAGCAGCAATGAATAAATGCTACAGCAATTCATGGTTTAAATGACTTTTTTTTTTTTTCCACTAGTGTACCATACTGCCTTTCAAAGATTTCTAGAAGGCCAGGACTAGAGAAGTGCTTGATAGCAATGTGATCACTAGGAGCTGTTCTCTGGTGTTAGTATTTCTGCAACTGGTTACTGGTTCCATCAGAGCTCACTCAATTTGCATTGAGGCCCATTAGTAGCTCAACAGCTCAAGAATGCCTTTAGCCTTCCATGAGCTTTGTCATGGAAAAGCTTCAAATGAACATTAGCAATCCATCCCTGTATCACACAGCTCAGTCCATATTATATAGGGACCAACTATTGCATCCAGAGCTTACATATATTTATGTAATATTTATATACCACCTTTATATAGTACCTTACCCAGGGAAACATTATATTTCAGCTTTTCCATCTGCTCTCAGAAATGACTGAAGACAATACTAACTGAAAGAAAGAAACCCACTCATTCATTAAATCTGTGTGGTCCCCCATTTTCAGACCTGTAGAACCAAGTGCGCACTGAGAGGAAAACCCAGAACATGAAGAGCTGTTCTTACAGAGCAAGCTGGCACCTCAACATCTTCCAGAACAAAGCAGCAGCACAGACTCAACTGCAAAGGAAACAAAACCTTGGAATTCAAATTTCTGGCCAAAAATGGAGCCAGTTAGGGTTCAGAGCTGAGCTTGTCCACAACCCTTCACTGCAATCCTAAAACAAAGAATTCAGGTCCAAATTTTGGCACTGCCCATCTAACTGTTTCCTTACCAATTATGTAACAATTATTGAGCCTCAGTAAAAGACTTCTACAGATAAAAATGCAGAAAAGAGCACCTCTGTCTCTAATTTAAACAGGGATAAAACATTACCTAAATACCAGACTCGCCTCTCTTGTCTGTCCAGGTGAGAGTAAGGTAATCTATTGCTGTATAGATAGGAGGTACTCAGTACAATAGAAGTTCTAATTTTTTTTGAGAGGCTGTATGTAGTCTTTTAATAGATATAAAACTAAAGGGTTCAGGGAAAAAAATGCTGAAGTACAGAAGATGCAATATAAAAACCTACACAGCAATTTCTAACCACCCTGCATTAAAAAAACCCACCTTTAACAACTCCACTGCCCAACCCAAGCAGAGAATATGTAGAGTTAGGAAATAGCATATATTATGGAGTTTGAACAAGAAATTGCATTTGTTAATGAAGACAGTAATATAATTTGGGAAATGTTAGGTCTAAATTAATTTTACCAAAGCCTTCGCTATTATAGTTTCCTGGAAAAATTTAGGCTCAGTTTTTCTTCAGGAAGGAAAGGGAACTGAAAATCTTTGATATTCCAGTGTAATTTTCAAATTAAACAAAATGAAACAAGCAAACAAACAAAAAAACCCCTCCTTACTAGAGAGGAGAGATATTCATTGGTATGTACAAATACAGTAATTTC
>VRYO01001717.1:10702990-10718562 GCA_009812075.1 Sialia sialis | reverse complement strand
TGAAATTACTGTATGTTTGTTTTCTAAATAATCCCCAAGTATTGCTTTTCATTTACAAAATTCAAAGTCAGGTACAGGGCACGTTTTCCTAAACAGATGGTACAGCACCTGGAGATTCGATTCCTGCTAGATGGTTACAAATACATGCAAATCACAAGAGTCAAAAAGTCTCAAAAAGTAAGGCAACATGCTCCACTTTCTTCAGAAGCAACCCAGTATGACACCATTACCTGAGAAATGCCCAACTGACTTTAATTTGCAGGAATATTTTCCAATTGCCACCCTTGTGGATGAAGAGCTGGGCATGAGCCAACTGTGTGTGCACCCTGGGCTGCACCCAAACAAGGGCAACCAGCAGGACAAGTGATGGGATTCTCCTCTCTGCTCTGCTCCAGTGAGAAGCCACCTGGAGCACTGCTGGTCCAGGGCTGGGGTCCTAGCACAAGAAGCACCTGGACCTGTAAGAGCAGGTCTGGAGGAGGCCACAGAGACAATCACAGGGCTGAAGCATGGTCTGCTCCAAAGACAGGCTGGAAGAACTGGGGAAGGGCAGGCTCTGGGGAGACCTCACTGAAGTCTGCCAGTACTTGAAGGGGGCTAGAGCAGGTGTCCCAGAGAAGCTGTGCATCCCTAGCCCCAGAAATGTTGAGGGCCAGGTTGGATGGTGCCCTGAGCACGCTGATTTAAGTGAGTGGCATGCCAGCCCATGATGGGGATTTAAGGTCCATTCCAGCCTACACCATTCTATGACTAGTCCAACAAGCTCTCAACAAGACTATCACCTGCTCCCTCCATGTCTTACAGCACAATCCACTTTCTCATCTTTCCTAAGTGCCCTGAAGTTGTCCAGCAGAAGACTCAGTTACATGGTTTTATAATTCATCTATCCTGGTTTTGTAATTCCAGCCATGCCATAGCCCTAAACACACCCTCTGCCTACTTTCCTTTTCTTATCTGGGTCTCAAGCCCCTGAATTTAAAGCTCTGTCCTCAATTTCTGTCTCTTGCTGCTGAAAATTCAAGGTGGATTTTTATTACCTTAGCATATGAAAGTGAAGTGTTCCTCAAGTAATAATAATCCTGTAGTTATATTGTGTCAAGCCTGTGAAGCAGTGCTCCTTGTTATCCAAAGGATTGCAACAAAAAATGCAGCCTGGCTCAGCATGTTGGGGTTTTTTGTGCACATGGAATGTGCCCAGTATTATTCTGGTTTTCTGAGTTCCATGTCAGCAGATCAAACTTGACAATTCCCTGTGTTTAAGGAATTTTCCTTCAGGAAGTCTGCTATTTTTTGGTGTCTGCATAATTCACCCACAGATAAAATTCAGTATTATTGTCTTCATGTTAAAACACACTTTAAACATTGCAGCAATCAACATGTAATATGAAGCTGTATTTTATATAGTCAGCAGGGCTAATTACATCCAGGATGGCAAAGATTTTCAGTAGGAACATTCCCTCACCTCTCAAGTTATTTTCTTTGTTGAGTAATTTTTAAATCTGCAGTCTGAAGTAAGAGAAGGACAGGAAAAAGTTATTTCCCTGAACTAGAAAGGGCATCATGCTTAAAACACTAATTCCTGACATGTTCAGTTCCCAAGATGCCCATCCTGAGGAGCTGAAGCACTTGCACAGAGTGATACACTGTGAGAGTGGCATTACTTAGCCCAAGTTAAACAGAGAAGTAACCCTATTTCTTCCCTTAAGCACCAAACAAGGGAAAACCACTACTTAATCTTTGGCATTTGCTATTTACCTTGTAAATCATGGCTCAGCAGGGACACTTGCTACTTCTCCCCTGTAAATATACTTTGGTTGGAACAGAATGGGCTCATGGTTATCTTCTCTCTATAAAAGTGGTATAAAAGAACTAAAAAATATTGGATATTTTTTAAATAGATCAAGATTCTGAAGGACATTGACTAAATAAAATGCAATGTAAAAAACACAATAATTTCAAGCAACCTCCCTTTGAAGTAATTGATGAAGTTCTTGCCTTTACATTTCTCAAAGACTAGATTTCAGAACTGAAACAAGCTTTTGCTAACTAATTCAATTGCTCTATCCCTTGTATGAGAGAAATATTCAGTATACTCCTGGCCCTATCTAAGCACTGTGTAGCTATTTCTTGGCCATTTTGTATGCACCTGTACTCACCAAACCACCATGTATCTTACACTTGACAGTTCCTGCCATTCCTAATCCATAATCCCGTGCTGTTGCCAAGGGCAGCCAAAGGTCTGTTTTCCCCACGAGCAGCTTTTGCACATTCTTACAGGTTCCAGGACCATTTTTCTCCCACTAGGAATAATAAAAAAAGAGCATTCAGTCAGAGTTGGAAGAGAAGTATGCAGCAAGCAGCAGGCACAGTTATATTCATGCATATTTTCAAATAGCTCAGTTAAAATGTATTAAATGGAACTTAAAATATTCCCAGTTGTTTCTGTGAAGATGTGACAACATTTCTTGTTTCAAAACCTGGGTTCAACTGTTTTCTGCTGTTGTTTTTTTAATCAGACACCAGATTTTCAACAGAAGTGTGTATGCCAAAACATTGCAGCCAAAACCCCAAAAGATATCAATTTAGAAACACTGCCACAACACATCAACATAATTTCATTGATCATTTTTTGTTCTCCTAGTACTTTTTAAAGGATGCAGCTGAGGAGGCAACCTGATTCACAGACGAAGCGAGTGAGCTGCAGTGATTGAGAAACTGGAAAAAGAAAGTGAAATGTATTCTTTTCCAGAAACATCTTTGAGCAATTCATTTTTATATGGAAAAGCATTCAAAATTAATCACCAAATGCTTATCTTAAGACAAAGATTTTTAGTTGAGTTCAGAGCATGTTTGTAATTATTTTTTAAAAAACTGCAGTTAGTACTGAAGATAAATTAGATCTTAACAATTACGAACATGTTGAATAAAAAACTGTCAGGGAGCCATACATTTACTAATTAAGCTTTTAGACAGCTGCACTTCATGGAACTCTAAACAAATTTTTAGATTAAACTGGAAATCATCTCCTGAATGTCTTTCTTACCCGTGCCATGCAGAGAGGTCTGGACTGGCCATGCTGGCAGATTTCAGTGCAGGGACAGCACCAGTGACACTTTAGAGTGAGCATCAGCCAAGGCAGGCTCTTGCAACCCTGCTATAAAAGGTGCTGCTGCTGGGACCTGCCTCTACTGCACTGGAAGTTTTATTACAACTAATAAAACTTTTATTAGCTTTATTTCCCTAATTCATTCCCCGTGATTTAAACCATTGGTCTGTGCTAGGACTCTGGAAGGGATCACTGCAGTTCCTCTGAAGAGAGCCTTTCCACTTGCAATATCATGGCAGTCCTGAAATACCCCAGACAGCATTCTAAAATCTCAACGCAAAGACCCTGCCTGTCTTTGAGTCTCTCTTTTAAATCTGACCTTAGAGCATAAACAATTTAGTACATTCCAGGTAAGCATTCCAGCAAATATTACAAAGCCAGTTTTTACCAAAAAATGATGGTCACTCTTTCTGCATTTGGTACAGTTTGATGAATCTCTGAATTCCCTGACCTGTAGATAAAGTGTAGTTACTAACATGGATGAATCAGTTACATCAGAAGATACAGAGACATTATTACAGCATTAACTCAGTTTTTATAAATAATATAAGATGTTAAGTTATTAACTAAATAGCATTTACATTTAGCATTAACTCAGTTATTAAGCAGTCATTAGGGAGACAATACTCTTAACAGAATTAGCTCATTTTCACAAACCCCAGCACATAAAGCAGATTGCAACTTTTCTTAAGCTCTGCAATAAAATAAACTGAATTCAGAGACAGGATTATTTTCTTCTGGATCTGGCCATTAGGGGCTGTACCTATAATTTAGATGCTTGTTCTTATAAGAAATACTTTAATATTAAGAGATTTAAGGGACTTTAAAAATTATTATTATCTTATTAATTTACTTTTGAAGACTTTTCAAAAAGTTTCATTAACTGCCTAAATAATAAATAGTTTTATTCCCATCTCTAAGTTGTTTTGGTGGTTTTTTATATCTTTTTCTGGATAGGACTTCATAAATCTTGACAAGCAAGTAAGATTTGATATTTTTCTACTCTTGGTAGTATTTTTTTTCCCCATGTAAATTTATATCCCCTTTCCATTTAAATTCTAAATGGAAAATGGCTACAAAAACATAAAAAATTAATGACAATTAATTAGTTGTCTTTGCAATCATTTGAGAACACCCCACGTCAGAAACTTATATTAAATACTGTAATATAATCAATTTGCCTGTAATTTAAAGTAATTAAATTAATGCAATTAAAAATGTTAGCACTTAAGTAAAGAGTGACAAATCACAAATTTATTTATAGTAAGTGCAATAATTACTCTCTCACATAAAACAAGCAGCAGTTCATCTGAGGGTGCCTGCAATGTAAAGTCAAGACAATGAAAGCAGAAATTCAGCCTTGGATTCTCACTTCTTGCACATGAGGATAACACTTGAGGACTCAATTTCCCTGAGCTCTCTGCTGTTTCCAAGTAGATTATCATTCAGCAAAAATGCTGAACTGCTTCACGGTCACACATTTTACTGAGAGAAATCTCAGTAAAAGAACCATACATTTTATTTGGAAAGGGTAAGAACCAAGGTCATCTTGATCACAGATGGGAGAAGTTAAGAACTGCAAGTACTTGACTAGCACATCAACTACCAATGTGCATCTTTTTAAAGTACAAGCAAATCATGATGAGCCAACAAACCTTTGAATCTGAAGAACCTTCATAACTTCAGTTAAAACCTCACTTTGAAATAATAGGAAAAGAACCTCGTATTTATCCATCCTCTTACTGCAAAAGCATATTCATGAACTTAAACAAGACACTGATTTTGCACCTGTGCTTGGTGTTTAACTGTGACAAATGAGAATAATTTTCCCTTTGGGGCAAGAGTTATGGAATCTGTGAGTCCTTTTGTGCATACTTGGTGCATACTTGGCTGACAGAGCAGTGCATCCTCAGTTCCTGGGATGGTCCCCAGCAGTCACCCACACATGTGGGAATGGACCAGCTGGACACAGGATAAATAACTGTGCAGGGCACTTCACAGGAGGGACCTCTGACACGTGCTGATTATGGTACCTTATGCAAAAAAATCAACAAATTAGGGGTTTCTTTAAATAAACACTCTGCCCATGAGTGTCTAACATGATCCAGAAGGGCAAACTGAATAGCTTCCATGTTTGTGTGTCTGCAGCAAAGAGAGTAAAACTGAGGAGCTTTCAGTGTCCTCCAAAATACCTTGCCAGTTCCTTCAATATCATTGTGTGCCAGAAAACACAATATGGCTCTGAACAAGGGCTACAAAGGGTTTCAAGGTTAAAAAATATTATTTATTGACAACATGTTTTCTAAGGAGCAATGGCCAAAAATGTAGTTTGCTTAATTCTTATCTTTTTGTAAGGCTAGAACATACTAAATAAATATCTATTTGAGATTGCACCATTTTGTATAATAATGAACTACAGGGAAAAAAATATTTCTAGAATTTAATTTTTTTCTTAAAAAACAAAAAAACCCCAAATAAACGTAAACAAAACAAAAATACCCACCTTTTCCCCTCTTTATTTTACAGATAGATATAAAATACTGTCAATCTTCATTGAACTGCATCTAAAAAAGATTGAGTGCAAATAAGCCTTAGCAAAAAAAAAATTCCACAAAAGGGAACACAAGCATTAGCATGCTAGAAGTAACAAAGAGAGGCAGGGACTGAATAAACTAAAAAATTAGTATCTCATCTTTTTGGTTTCTATTCTATTCTATTTCTATTCTATTTTAAAACAACATAAAGAATTTTTATATTAAATCCTATAAATGAAAATGAAATAATTTAGCTGTCAGGGATATGACTAGAATGATTTTTACAAATCCATCATTCTGCTAAAAGTGAAAAATACACCTTATCAGCACTTTAAAGTCCTCTGTTTCTACAGATAGTTATTGTCCTTCATGAAGCAAATGTTATTCTTATGTAATGGAAAGAAACCTCACTCTTGGAATTTAATTTTCAGAAGTTACAAGACAATACTACTATAAGAGTAAATTTACTGTACTGAATACTTAGACAGTAAAACAATAATTTGGTTTGAGATTTAGTGAGCCTCTTGCTCTAGTTGCTCTTATTTGCAATTCCCACATGAAACTTGACTTATTGTCCTATGCATCTTCTACTCCTTTGATAAAACTCTGGAAAACTTTTACAAATTGCTAATTTCTATTTAAAGCCACCTTAAGAGCTGTCACACTGAATTTAAATTTTCTGGGCATGCTGCTGCAGCTGTAGCATACCAAATGCCAGTGCTACCAGCACTGCAAGATTCAGTTCCTTTAGGAGTATTTCAGCCAGAAAACATCACTCCTTTCTGTATCCATCACATTTGCCAGAACAATTTTCTTATCTTTTTCGGTCCAAACTGGACTTCTGAACAACAACAAACCTTTTTAAAGCCAGTATTTTTAATTCTAACTATTCCACAAAATGAAGCTGAGAATATTCTTTCTAAGAGACATTCATCTTCCTCCACAACTATGTTTTTATCAAACACCAGATTATTCCCCCTATAGTACTAATGCACTGTCTTTTGTCCTCTGATTTCAGGAAGGGACAGAGAGGTTATGCATCAGGTAATAAAAATGCCCATAAAACAAAGAATTAAATAAAGATATGTAAATAAAATCTGGGGCCTTGAACATGGTGCTGAGGCTCTCAGCAGAGAGCAATGTAAAAATATGGCAGAATTCACTTTGGATTGCCCTGCAGATGCTGAGCTGCCTGAACACTGCATTTTCTTCAACAACCAGCAAATAAAGGCAGAATGATGCCAAGTATGATAAAGGCAGAGTGATGCCAAGTGTCCTGCCCCTGAAGAGAAAGCATCACTCAGCTCTTCATGTCCACATTTCCTCTAACACAAGGTGCCTACTCACTTCTCTTCTTTTAAAAAACTGAAGGAAGTTTAGTCTGACATTTGTTTGTCTCTTTCCAGGTGGCAGTCCTAAATCTAATAGTTAGAAAACCCATCCAGGAAATAGAAGCATGAGGACTCATTTCCTCTGTTTTTCTAAGAAAATACTGAGGCAAATACCTTCCTGTCAGCTAGCATAGCTTGGGTGAGGGAGATTCAGTTTTCTCTGCTGAACCGAAAAAACAGACAACAAGTAAATTTAAAATTGTTTTCATGTCCTGCAATGCATTCCTTCTCATATGCAGGGTTGTTTTTTTCTTGTACTTTTTCCTGGGTGATTATAGAAAAGAAGGAGAAGCACAAAATACATTAATAGCTTTTCCCACAAAGCCTCTACCACAGCAAGCACAAAAAATACCTACCAAGAGTCTCCTGCTTGAGCCAAAACCATCATCTTGAACCTTCTCTGAAGCTGAGTGGTCCTAAAGGAGCACATTCAAATAGAGTATGTTATATTTAGTCCTTTAATACTGGATCCAAGGTAAGAGTGGTTGAAGTACCCAGGTTCTCACACTCAGGCTGTCACACAGGACAGCTTCTGTTTAATTCCCGTGTGTCCTTGCTGATGCCAGGAGTTCTCTCACAGCCAGCATAGATACGCCTGGTGTGACTTGTTCACACGACTCTGCCATGCCAGCAGCTGCTGGGTTTGCACTGTCCCAGACTGCAGAGCCCCAGGAGCCCGCTGGGCACAGCTGGGCACAGCTGACTGGGGCTTGTCCCATCTCTGGTGGCCCTGTGCCCGTGGCCTCCCTGGCTGTGCCTGTGGCTCTGGGAGTGCCAGAGCTGGGAGGCAGCTCTGGGTACTGGGAAGGCAGACAGTGATAAAAATATGGAAAAACACATAGCCATGTCTGAAGGAGATCTCCACCCTTCCTGAGGTACATTATGCATTTTAATAATCCTTTTGAAGATGTACATTTTTGTGTCAGGAAGCCAGCAAAGAAGAGTTAAGAAATGTTTGTTTTGATTTCCCCATGTCTCCCGGGAACAGAAAAGAGGTGAGTTTCAGTTTAAATGTCAGATCTCTGTTCAGATTCTGTTTTCTGTACAAAAACATGAATTACAAGAGGCAAAGGGAAGATCTGCAAAATGCTTTTGCATCAGCTTGGCTTCCACTGAAAACTTATTGGAGAGGAAAATTTAAATCATGGATGAAATGGGCCATCCCTCTTCCTAACAACTAGATCAACTTCAAACTTCTAAGTAGGTCTTTTAAAAGTTTCTGTGATAAAGAACCATAGTGGCTTGAAAGAGATGTTGTTCAAATAGACAAAACTCAGGTCAGAGCTGGTGTTGTGCTGGTGCTGCCTGGACCATGGGACAGGAGCTCACCCTTTCAATGCAAGCAGGGCCAGCACACCTGCTGTCCTCTCCTCACTGATCTGGTGCTAAGGTGCATCTGAAACAGCAATTTCTGGGTCTCTAGAGGATTGTTGGTTACCATAATAAAAGTAAGAATTATGGTATGTCTTGTACCCTAATGATAGGTTAAAATTATACAAAAGTCTTCTTTTTCATAAGATGTCACAATCTAATTTACCACATATTCTGAACACAAGAGCATTTCTATCATTTTGATAATGAGGTGCCTTATTACCACTGAGCGTTGAAAAACTCTGGTAATGCTGTAGAAAAACTTTAAACAGGGAATTTTCAACCAAATAAAACTGTCACACTAAGCTGTTGAAAGCTGCACTGTTATGACTATGCCAAGACAGCTAATCGTGAGATGCTCGTAACCATAAAATATGCCAACTGAATTTTACAAATGTGACATGATTATTCTATATTCCTTCAGCTTCTTCAGACACTTCAATGCTTTGTCAGATTTTAACCTGAGAGCACAAGCTACCTTTGGAGAGGTAGAACAGAGGAGAGAAGTTTCTCTATTTGAATCCAGAGTGGCTTGGCTGGCAATGGCCCCGGCAGCCTCCAGGCCCTTCCGAAGGAACTGCCCTTGCAGCCAGGGACAAGAAGTGTTGTAGCTGTCCCTTCATGCATGAGGGCTGCTTATGGAGTTGGCAACGATGAACTGTGCTGCTAAATCAAGTATTTAGGATATGGAATTAAGTTGTCACCCTAATGACTTATGTGTGATGTTATTTTTAATTTAATGCATCTTAAATTCCTTGTGAACTTAAAATACAGTGTACTTTCAAATTACTCAAAAGCCTGTTCTGTTAATCAAGAGCTACAGACCAATGTAATATACTAACTTAGGGTTGGACAATTAGCTTTACATTACTATACAAATGGAGTTGTGTTAAATGAGTGAGAAGAGCAGAGTATTTTGTGGTACATTGACACCCCAATGTATTTTCAGTGATCCTGCTGTAATATTGTGTTCAGTGAATTTACTGTAGATTTATGCTGGTATTAATTAAGATCAAAATTTGGACTTTAACTTTTAATCTACCTTGGTTTGTGTGCATGTCTCATTATAACTGAGCATAAACTGTTACTAAATTATTTCTATTATATAGAACTGGTTAAAATGCTTGGAATTTAGGCACAGATTTTTACTGTGCTGCATTGCTCTGAAAGTATTAAATGATGATTGAATATTTTATTCCTGTTCACACTAGGAAGATCTGTTCAAAAAAAGAGATGGAACATTTAGAGAGGGGTGATTTCTCTCTGTAAGGTACTTGGTTTCATTTCCCTGAGCTCAATCCTATCCCTACTAACACAAACTGAATATCATTGAAAGTAGAACTAATGGCATCTTTTCAATGTTTAAAAAATTTCACTCTCTTTTTGTACCTACTGAAAATAAAAATCAAATTGTGTCACGACTTTAAGTGAATTGAAACTTAGAAAACAAAATAACATTTAGTATTATACGCTAATTTGGCACACTAGTTTGAACTTGTCAAATCCAAGATCAAGCTTTTAAAATCACATTTCATTAGTGTAATTTATAACCTTTCAACTATCACTAATAAAAAGATCTTTCTACTACAAGAAAAGTTTAAATAGTTTCCAGCCATGGTTGGGATTTTTATGGAAGTAGCTCATCTTCTGAGGAAGCAGAGGCACGGCATATTTCATTTCACAACATTGCAAGTCTCTGGCAAGTACTTCTGACCTAAAATATGGTGACTTAGATAAAAATAAAGACAGTAAGCAACACTTCTACCCATTTGAAACCTTTAGGTAAGCAGTTGTCATGACTTTCCAGGCAGATTTGTAGTTTCATGTGTCAGAAGTCAGGATCCTGGTCCTGCCCAAGACTGGAAAGTGATGGTCACAGCACACAGGGGCAGCACTGCAGCTTGGATTCCTGAGCAAGATCCCAGGTCCCACATTTTCACTTGGCCTCCAACCACAGCATAGATTAAATTTCCTTACAAAAGCAAAAAAAGAAAGGAAGAATTAACACCTAAGGTATAACTTCTCTGTCAGTACTGGCCACAAACTATCAAGGGCTGAAAAATGGTGAGATCCAGCATCTTCAGGGGCTGTGTTACCTTGATGTGCTGGTAGCTTCAGTAGGCACAGTCTCCTGCCTCGTCCCAGCACTGCCGCAGCATGGAGCCCCTTGGCTGGACCCTTCATCCTCAGTGGCAGCACCCTGCCAAAGGCTGGAGCTTGTTTTTAGCAGGGCAGCTGGGGAGGGAATTGTTAGTGCTGAGGAAAGGCTAGGCCTGCAGTCCCTGGGATATTTTTGGTCCCTACTCTTGGCTCTCTTAAGCACTTTATCAAACTATCCAGTATCAGGAAACACTGAGCTGCTTAAAAGGCATTCATAGCAGTGCTATGCATAGCATGATCATCCCTTGCAGTGCTCTGCTGCTGAAAGGACTCCAGTCTGTACCCAGCACATCATTCAAGCAATATTGCTGAATCTGGAAGAAAAGGATTTAATTCCTTTCCTTAGATAAAGAGTGTTAATACACAATATAGATACAGTCAGAAACAGTAACAAGAATATGCACTCACATTTCCCTTTAAGCTGATCTTAGAAAAAAGGCTGAAACAAAAGTTGCCCAGTTAAACACCTAGAAATTCTCTTTTCTGTCAGTACATCAATAGAGATAAATATATATTATTTCTAAAAGCCTGAAGTGCACGAAAGTGCCTAGATTGCAATGATGACTTTCCCTGTGATGTGGAAGACAAAGGTCATGCAGAGTCACACCTGCACAGATCCTGCTGTGAGTGCACATCACCCTGGGCACTGCACAGCACACACAGAGGCTGAGTCACAAGCAGCAATTCCTGGCAGTGCCTGTGCTTTTCACACAATGCAAAGCAGAATTCAGTCTTGGCTTAGAAGCTCTATCAAAAGTTTGTACCATTGTAAGATGTCTTATGGCCTTTAAACAACCTTAGCATCCAAGGGTTCAAACATCCTTAGAGTGAGAGTTGGATGCACATGCAGTAAATGTTTGCTCAGACTTGGAGATATTATTAAAGAGATCATATTAAGAGGGTAATTATATATTATTAGATGATATTGAGATAGTATTAGATTGAATCATCATTCCCTCAAATTCTATGGAGATTTAAATGTGAAATAACACAGCTTACTTTAGACTATATATTATGCTTTAGGATGCACTTTCAAAGCCACAGGTCAGTAATTTGAAAACCAACTAAAAAACAGTTCTACAGGAAAAATATCACTTCTAGAAACCAGAGCTCAGCAGCCATAGGTAATCAGGCCTATCCTAAAGGAGCTGTATTAAGTGCTGAACCAGGTTTACCCTGAAAAGACAAATTTTTTTTAATACTGCTTCTAAAATCAAAATCCAATTCGACCTATCAGAAAGGCCAATCTCACATAACTTTGATGTAGTTGTCTTTAATAATAAAGAATATACGAAGTAATTTTCCTTAAAGAAAAACTCAAACCGGCATGATTTTTCCTAATACTGTGTCTCTTAGAGTCAGCAATAAGCCTCAGAACAGCCCCCTTCTTCTCCTTGTTCCTCTGAAACATGTCACTGATGCTGTTAATTCCCCATTACTCTATCTGCCTCTCAGAACTCCCTGCTGTTTTCCCTCACAAACACATAAATCTTTAACCAGCACCTAAATCACATGTTTATTTTATCACCCTCCAGACCTTGCAGTTCAGCTTCAGTTCAACCCTCACACTTTGTGTTCTGGACAGGGTTCATGAGAGTTTCCAGCTACCTTTTACAGGAGTGGATGGGTATCCCTGTGCTCATAGAGCACATGACAGTGACCAGCACATCCCCCTGCCCTGCTGATGGCACTCTGGTCATTGCATTCCCTCTTTCTATGCAGTGCTGCTGAGGTCTCAGAAGCCTGCAGGGATACAGGCAGCTCAAGGAGTCACTTTTTCCTTCTACTATCCCTACCACAGGATGCTATTTCTTCATTCATGTCCTGCTCTCAGTGTGACTCCACAACTGACAGGACATCACAAAGACACGAAGCAGCAGTCAGAGATCGGGGAAGGGACAGGAAGGAAAATCAGCAGTGGGAGATCCTCAGTTTGACACTGCTGCCAAAGGTTCGCAGCTACTGCCTGGAGCACGAGCAGTGTGAGCAGCGTGAGCAGCATGAGCAGCAGGCTGCATACCTTGACTAAAGGAAAAAGAATTGCACCTCCCACCACACAGATACAAAAAGCAGCTTGATAGGGGCTCATTCATGGGGTTTTGGGTCATTTTGGTGTTTTAAACTACACCAGGAAGCAAAAGGCATGCTAAAGTCAAGCGCACAGAACATCAGTTTCCTGCCTCACATCCCTGATACTCCTCCAGCTGAGGACTCCCCATGCTTGGAAACTCTTAAAGCAATGAACCAGTTTCTGGCTGATCCTCAGGAATGAGTAGAAAAGGCTACATAGCAGAATATGGATCTGTAAGTCCATATGCACACCTAGATCAAAGCCAAGAGGACACTTAACCTCACAAGTTTTAATTTAATGTCTTAACTTTTAGGGATGAAGCACTATCAAGGTAATTTCAACTAGACTACACAATACCTCTTCTTTTAATCAAGGTTGTTTTTCATATTAACTGAAGTGATAAAAACCAAACTCTATAACAAATTAGTAATGGACTTCAAGCTTACAAAGAGCCTAAAATAGCTAGAGGTTGTTCTTCTTACCTGCCCAGTAGACTTCACTAGCAGACAAAAAAGAAAATTAAATCTATGCAAATGTGCCCAGCTTTCAAAAACAACAGCAAAAATATATTGTTCCCTCTTCTGTTTGTGTGTATGAGGGATATGTACTAACTTCATGGAATTACTCCAGCAAGCTGTGAATGATGATGCATGAAATGAAAAAATCTCAGTCCAGTGCACAGGAAGAATACAGAGAACAGCAGGTTGTCAACAATACACTTTTTAGAGGAGAATGGATATATATCACATCCTCCTTGGATGCAACTGCTCAATTCATTCAACTCATAGTATCACGTGATGAGGAGGCACTTCCAGGTTCCAATGAACACATTCCAGTTCTGCAAGATAGCACTGAATAATTAATTAAAAACTCATTTTTTAAATCTAATTGAGCAATATTTTCTGTCTCAATTACAGGCAGTTGTAAATAGAGTCAGAGGAGACAAATGACAGTCTGCCATTAGATTAGTGGTCAGAACAAAATATCCGTTCATGATATATATTCTCGACATCTCTATTTTACGCCTCTGTTTGACTGCACGAACAGGCAAATTCTAGATAACAGAGAAACTAATAAAGGTTTTTGCAACCTCCAGCCACTGACTATAGTCTTTAGTCAGGATACAAATCCTCACTTCATCTAAAAATATTATTTCATTGAGAAGATAAACTTTTCAGCAGCTAGGCATCACACAGAAGCTTCATATTCCAAGATGCAGTGTATTCACTCCTGAAAGTTCACTCTTCGAGAAGCAAGATTATTTATTGCTAAAGTCCTGCAAAACCAAGGTAGGATATGTTAAAGGCATTTAATTAAAAAAAATTAAAATCTGATCTTTGTGCAGGCCTAAAGGGACAATAAAAGGTTCCCTGTATGTCCATGTCACTGGTACACAGGGAGTGCTGGATCGGGAAACTGTGTGATTAGATCATGCAGGTTTAGAGCAGCTGACAGCAGAGGTACCTTTCCCCTTTGGTTTGGAAGGCAATACACAGGAATTCTCACTGACTAAACATTAACGTTTATTTTAGGAGAAAAATTATCTTCTCTTACTACTTGAGCATTCAGAAATTACACAGCCTCCCAGAAAAGGTTCAGCCACGCACAGCCAGGGACACCATGAGGGTACAGTGGACACACATGTCCAGCTGCCCTGAGTAAGGATACAGAGCTAATCAACATTTTATTCAGTGCCCAGTCCTCTGCTGGGGATGTGCGACAAGGCACAAACAAATAGCACTGCTTGAAAAGCCAAGCAGATGATTTCCACAACAAAAAACCTTTCCTATTATTTCCATGCAGTATATAAAGAATCAGTTGAAGTAATTTAAAAAGTAAATTATTTTTAACTTCCATAAAAGCAACACAGACAATAGCTATGAAAAAGGGCTCTAGCTTCAAAATTGTTTGTTTCTTTATCCAACACAATAATCACTTTCCAAAATTTCCACATCATTTTTGCCATCCTTGCATCAGGTAATGTATCACCTCTCAGGAAATTTGCTAACAAATTTCAAAGGCACAAAACTGTTTCTTTAGAACTAGTCCAGTGTAAACTTTATGTGAGAAGAAAACTTGCGAGTGGTTATGGATCCTCTTTAAGAGGATGGAAAAGCGAAAAATAATTGAAAAAATGCACATCTAAACAAACAATGTCTAGACTGGAGTCTTTAAAAATATTATTAAGGGAAATTGTTCCCCTGAAATGTTTCAATAGATTACCAGTAAATAAGATATGCGTAAAACCCCATTAAACACCCCATTGAAAATGTTTCTACTGCATTAAAATTATCCTTTCTCTCTTGGTTGAGATTGATGAGAAAGTATTCTGCCTGATGATCGTGGCCATTTCTGTGCAACTCCTTCAGGGCTCCTGTGACATTATCCATCAGTTTCTTTTTACAGACCTGTCGAAGATGCTAGAGGAAGGCCTGAAGTTGAAATTTATCTGCTGCACTTTCCCCCCTTAAAACACTGTGACAGAGAATCTGTCAGAAGGCAGAATTTACTAAAAATTTTATTAAATGGGATAAACAAATACCACCCATGAGTTTCACATATCAAGTGAGTATCAGATTACTAAGCATGTACAAGATAAGCAGTGGAGAGTCAGCATCCACCTCAGTCAGACTAAAGAAAATACTTAGGGCCAAAGGAACAAGACCTGAAATATGGACTTAATTTTTTTGTATACTTGATAGACCAATTTTTATAGAAATACAGAAACACAAGCACCAGTTGGAGAGGTGTCATTCTAATGCCAACTTTTTCATCAACCCCTCACACATCTTGAGAGAGGAACACAGCTGATTTCTACTTACCACTGGGAAAGTGAGAGGACAAATCCTGGATCTCTGTTTAGTACATAACCTGCTTCAGAAAAGAGAATGTACAGTAATTTCACAATTATAAGCCACAGCTGATTATAAGCCACACAT
>VRYO01001717.1:10650699-10701990 GCA_009812075.1 Sialia sialis | reverse complement strand
TTAAAAACTGTTAGCAAAGACTCATTATCACTTCACCAAGGGTAACTGCAATGCTCAGTTTAGGCCTTAGCTGATACCTGTTTCTGCATAAGGATGTAGATGTGCCCTCTGAAAACACACTCTCCCTAGAGAAATTCTCCTTGCCTGATGATCAGGAGATAGGAGCATCTCCTAAATTCAGTAATACCTCAGTAATGGGATTGGGACACCCTCCAGTTATGTCTCAATGAAGACATGCTTATTTAATCTCACAAAAGCATTAGAAATAGCAGATTAGTAGCAGTTAATATAAAATTAACAAATTGAACAAAATGGAATATTCTACTGTGCTTTCCTATTTAGAGCTAGTTTGTGTTTGTCTTTTTTCGTTGGTTGGCACTAGTTAGGGCACAAGTTTGTGAAGTCCTGGGAACCTGCCACTGATTTCCAGTAGGGACATGATCTCCAAACATCTTTTGAAGCCAGAGCAGATGCAGTGCTCTAACAATGTGGCCAAAGGGCCCTGCTCTCTCCCTCCTGGCCAGGCTGTGCTTGTACTCCATTCTGAGCAGACAGGCTTCTGACAGGAGGCAGACAGCTTCCCTGGCTGTGCCTCCAGAACCCCCTCAAGGGAAGGCTTCTCATCACTGCCAGTGACTCTGGACAGGATCCCAATGCACTTCAGCAGCCTGACTGCTCAGCCTGTCAAGGAGGATTGGGGTCATGGCCAAAGGCAAAAATCTAGGTTTGCAGAACTTTCCTGGCACAAATATGGCAACCTTCAAAGTCTGGCACATGCTTTTTTTTTTTTTTTTTTTTTTTCTTTTTTTTTTTTAAATGAATTTGAACTACTTAAATCTTATTCTTCTCTTCTTGCATTGCTTTCCCTCAAGTTGTTTTATAGGAATGTTTTCTGCAAATATTAACAAAAAGGGCTGTTTTGTTTCCTTTTTTTCCCCTCTCCCATAAAGGAAGAGCAACACACTTAGCTAAAAAGAAAAGTGGATAAGTGACAGGTAATGGAGGTTTTGAGGGTCAACTGCGAGATTGTTTTGCATCACCTTGTTTTAAAAAACTAACATTTTTTTCTACTACAAAGCAGGAAAAGTTTCATATAAACTCCAGACAGCTTCATCTGTTATTTCTACTGTTTCATCCTCACTGTATGCCCCACAACACCTCTGACATGACCATTATAGCTGGAGGTAGGTGAGGGGCAGAACAGAAGTAGATGGGACAGCAGAAAGGGGCCCAGCTGTTGTGCTTTCCCGAAGTATCATCACCTGCTGCTGCAGGCACAGGCTGGGTTAGACTGAGAATTTATCTGACCTGTGTAGCAGTGAAAGGAAACTAAACAAAACAAACTAAATGGCCAATCCTACCTCAATGGTGTTAAAACTTCATGAAGTTGCAGGAACTCCTTCCTTTCCATGCTAACTGAGTTCTAAGCTCAGCAAAGCCATGCAATTTCTACTGATCAAAGTTTACTGTGAAAAAGCAAATTTGGTTAATGCAAGCTAGGATTTTCTTCAAGCATGCTGTAGCCCAGAAAAAATGAACCCAAACATTTCCACCACTATGATCTTTTCCAGTTGAATCTTGTGACCTTCCACACACAGCAAAATAAAACAGTGCTGTCTGGGTTGTTTTTATTTTTTTCACTGGTGAGTTCTCAGTTTCAGAGTACCTTAGTTGCAATTTGTGAGCTGCCATAAGTTATTAACAGAAAGACTTTTGTTTCCTCTAACTGCATTCTCAGGATTTTGCTTAATCAGTTATTGATCTATTTAGATTTACTATTCAACATCTGAAATGAATGAAAAGCATACTGTTTCAACTGCTTTGTACACAAAAATAATTCCAGTACACCTAATCACTAAAGAGAAAACTGCAAATTTGTACTGCCTCAGATCATTTCCATATGTATTTCTGGAGCAATAAAGATAATTACTTGAATGTTTAGAAATATCAGATATGTTAAATTCTCAATCAATGTTTTAAGCTAATGTGGCATTGACACTTCAACACAATAGTGCCACCAATTACTTCCCTAAGCAGTTAAATACACTTGAAACATTTGTGGTTTCCAGAAATGAGAAATCAAGAGTATGCATACTTAAATTTAAAAAAATCTTCCAGATCAAGGTGTTAGCCAAATATGAAGAGGAATAGTATATTTACCACCTTTAATAATATTTCTCCTCTCAGAGCCTGGCATGTATAACAATCTGTCCTAAAAGGTTTCTTGCTTCTTTAAAAGAAGTACTGATAAGCTGGAATCTCAGAATTTTTTCATTAGACTATAGAATATTTTGGGTTGGAAAGACTTTTAAAGATCAATAATCACACACACTCACCTCTGCAATGAGCCCTGTCCAACCTTGATAGCCTTGAATGTTTCCTGGGATGAGGCATCCACCATCTCCCTGGGCAGCCTGTGCCAGTGCTTCATCACCATAATCACAAAAACCCCTGTAATCTTGTCTAAATTTATCCTTTCTTAGTTTAAAACTGTTACCCTTTGTCTTACCATAACAGGTCCTGTCTCCATCATTCCTACAAGCCTCATTAAGTATTGAAAGGCTGAGGTGAGGTCTCTCCAGAGCTTTTGCTTTTAATTCACTTTATTAATAGGGAAACACTAGGATAACATCCTTATGACAACAAAGAATTTAGAGCAGAATATCTTGAACAGTTAACATAATTAAATTTCCAAAGATCATTCCTAGCCCTGGTCATGTCAGAACCAAAACTATTATCATCAAACCTGAATTTCATCCTTATTCTTTGCCAACTCTGCAATATGGACTAAGAACCCCCGAAAGCATGCTATTTTTTTGTAATGTCAAATCTACATAAGTCACTAAAATGAATTTCAGAAAAATAAATAGTTTTGTTTTGAGATGTTTTACAAAATGTTCATGCCTAGTAGTTTTTTTCTAGATTTCTTCAAAGTTGGCAGTTTCCCTGAATTCTGTCAGCTTTGGAACAATTATTTAGTGACCCACATCTCATCTAGTGCAACTAAAACACCAAACTTATGATTACTATTACATAATCAAAATAAGTTGAGACTGATTAGAATAATCCTCACACACACACTGAGATCTCTGCAGCATCAGCAGTGGTGCAAAACCTATGATACAAATCAAATTTTAGCATAAAAGTTCAGAATATAACTGCAGATGTAAAAAATGTAAACCAGGAGTGGGGGTGTTGAAAATACTCAGCAAACACTTCTCAGTATCTCAAGGTAAAGCATGCAGGGAAGTTAAGTGACAGAATAGGTCACATAGCACACAGAGAGAAGAATTCTGCAAGAAAGGGTCAAATGGAAAGATCAAGCTGTTGTTCAGTAAACACAAAGTAATCAAAAGCAAACTATACTGAATGTGACATTTCACCAGTTCCACTGTTTGAATTGCATCCCCACCCTGCAATATGACCTCTTAAAAAAGAATCTGAAGAAAAGAGAAATCTGAACTAATAAAATCTTCTGAAGTGTAACAACATATCCATCTCTTTATAAGAAACCGAATATCGTGAACACATACTACAGATAAACTGGATAGTTTGTAATAGTAGGATGTTCAGATATGGCTATTCATGTTCCTCCTTTAACTTTTAAAGTAGATTCTGTATAGATTTCTTACATTGCAGACAGGCTAAAAACAGTGCCACCTGACAATTTCCCATTAAAGCTTTCCTTGCCTGTTTGAACTATATAACTGCCTAAATACTATAACTGCTGTGGTACAAAGGCTTATTAATATAATTGTTATCTAGAGGGCAAAATAAATGAGAAAATACAAATGATTTCTTTTTCAGATATTTATTCTTTCAAGTCTCAGCAAATTGTACATCCACTATTGACTCTGTCAAGGCAATAGCTGGATTACACACTGCAGATTCACCATCCTCATCTATCAGGGAGCAGAACACTCTATTGTCATTCCAATAAAAGAAAGAATCACACACCTCTGTGTCAGCTTACAACTCCTCTTTGACACTAACAAGTCAACTATACTCAGCATACATACAAGTGGAAGTAATAAAAGTATTAGAGACAATGTATGAAGGAGTTCTTTCATCCTTGACTTGCCACTCAGCAAGGTAAGATTTGAAAACATCTCTGCTAAAATTATCTACAAAAATAGTTCTTAACTCTCTTCAGGAGTTATTTTGGCATCAAATATAAATTATTGGAAAGAGGACCATAGTCTGTTGCATCCTGAATCAACATGTGAGAACTATTGAGGTGTAATTATAGCTACATACAGTACAAAATTTCAGTGCAAATTCCCTTTTACCCAATTCAGTCCTCTTAAAACCAATGTAAACAAAAATCTCTAAAAAGTCTGAGCAAAATACAGATGGGAGTTGCTAATACTTTTATGATTAATTAATCCAATCCAGTGGTAAATGCTCATTGGATGCCATAACAATTAGATGGACACAGAGAGGGAATGGTTAAACCCCATGTGTATCCCTATACTTTGCAACTTTACACCCACTTTTCCGTAAGAAGAGAAGACAATGAGTATGATCTTCCCAAAGGCTGAGAGAAACAAAGGCAAAAGTTTGCCCAGACAAACATTATCACCAAATTGCCAGCCCAGGTGTGGGTGTTCCCAGACCCCCCAGAGGAGCTGCTCAGGAGCTGCACACCTGAGCACAGGTGAGCTCAAAGCAGCACAGGCTGCACCTTGTGCTCAGGAAACACAAAACATTTCATAACTGACAGAAGGTAATGTTAATAGTTCTGCAGTCTGAAGTCCAGGTTTGTGCTGAATTCATTAAAGGCCTGATGACCTCAAGCTCAAGTTATGCAAAGCCTAAATGGCTGACCCACAGAGCTTTTGTGCAGGTTTCATTGCAATTCACTCCTGAGAAGTTCCAGTCTCTGCTCACTCAGTTCTGCTTTCTGCTTCTTGGCTCTGGCTGAGTGGTTTATAGCCCAGAAACTCTTCACAGTCATGATTACCTAATTCCTTCGGGTACTTGGAATTCACATGCAAAGCATGCATGGATACATACATGTGCACTCACACCATAGGTGGGCATGTGCATATACTGCATGTACACAGAGAGAGCCAAAGCTCTGAGCACATCAGACAGCAATTATAGGAACTCAGGCAATGGACAGGAAAATATCATTCTTTTTCTGATGGCAAAGTCACATGCCAAATTTTGTGTTCCTACACAAAATCTTCTCAGAATTACTTCCAAAAACACTTGTGTATGAGAATTTAAAAAACTAGTAGCATCTCAACCATGTGACTGAAAACCTTCAACATCTGGGCTTGATTTCAACCACTATTGTCATGATGCAATTCTCATGCTGCTTTAGTCAGTACATCTGTCTGTGAGAATGTGCCCAGTCTGACGAGACTGTCATTTAAAGAACACTAGCTAGGATTAAACTGTACCCACCTCTGAAAACTTCCTGACCCACTAGGCACAGGACAATTTCTAAATGTCCTTGCAACAGGTGGCACCATTCACTCTCCTCATATCCTGATGTGTTAATCCTGATTTCAGACAAGCCTGAGGAGAAAAATCAATAAGTAGCATTCATGCTCTAAGTATTGTCTTCAGCAATAAGTTTGCATAATTTTATCTGCAATGAAAATGTACTGGGGTGAATAACATTGAGAACGGAGAGGAGATAAGAAAGCAGCTTTTTCTTACTTGTTTTGCTTACTGTGTTTAAGCAGGACTACTAACTCTGGTGTGCCTTATCCTTGGATCTTCACTTTCTTCTTTCCCAGAATACAATAAAAATATATTTCCTTTTAAAAAGTGTGCTTTTAGAAGAGATTCTGTCCCTCTTGGCCCTCACCTGGAGAGCTAAAATTAGTGAACTGAGTTATTATCTTAATACTGCCACTCTACACTAAATAAACCACCTGCCAAAAACACCCTGAAAATGAATGCAGAAAGCATCCAAGAAACTTGGGAAATGCTGCAGCTGGAGGTGAAATGTGCCAGTCACAACTGCCTGGGAACCTCTGGCACAATGTTTGGCCTCTGCTGAATTCTGAACTCCACAGGAAACAGTGACCAATGTAGCACAAGTGCAAGTATTTCCCAGACTATCAGAACAATGGTAGGGGTAAAGATTATGTGAACAAGCCCCTCGATATCTGCCCCCAAGTCACTCTGGCAAGTTGACTTCTCCATATGGTTGCCCTGCTCTGAGGGGCACTTCTCCAGGATAGACTTGTTCAGTTGTCACCTGGGCCCATTTCAGAAAATTGCTGAAAACACAGACAATCTTGGACTAGTATCATCCTTCTATTGTTTGTTTTTTTCCAAGCCCTTATAGATGTGTTCCTGCAAAATTTTTATACCTCTATAAATGGCAGAAAAAGGACAATGTCCAACCTAGACATGTTTTTAGCTCCATAACTGTAGCCATGTTTGAGCATAGTTACAGAAAAAGGAAAGTAATACCATTCCAGTTATTCAGATAGAGCTAGAACTGAAATGTAAAATCATGTGACTTTGGAGAGGTAGAGCTAAAAGGAGTGTAGGGGAAAAGCAGGGAGAATTTTTGTTCCTGAACTCGTAAACAAAAAGCTCAGGTCCAAGCTGCTTCCCCGCAGCTTCTCTGCAGTCAGAGATGGGCCTCTTACTTCTAAGTCTAGGTACCACATTTTTACTCTTCACTACCTACTCTTGAGTCTTAAATGTATATAAGTATATATAAAGTACATATATATATATATATATATATAAAAAAGTACAAGTCTACATCAGAAAATGAGATGTCTTGCATGTAAAAGGCATATCAAGAAGTAATGACATTTTTCTGTAGAAGAGTGTAACTGCTGCCAATTTCATTAGAACAGTCTCTTTGAAGTCAAGTCCAGAATGTGATTGCAGTACAGGATTTTCTAGTTAATATCTCTTCTCTTTTTCTCCTTATTTCTCCTGTAGGTGTAGTACCTGCTGACTTTTAGCTAGAATCTGAATGCCCCAAGGGGGACAGAGTTTTCAAACTTTCTACCTCTTCATTTCAGGCATACTTTACTATATATATCTGCAAATATCATATCTTTCTACTTGAACTACTGAAAAGAAACCTGTTAAAAAGAAAGATAATGCCACACAGATTCAGATTTAATAATGTATTTTAGGGCAAATGGTGGGGTTTTATGTTTTGAGGCTTTTTAAGGAATACTTGACAGTTCTTTGCGAAGACAAAGCAAAGGGACATCCTGGCAAACATTTAGAAATATGGCAAAGTTAAGGCAAGAATGGTTCTTCAAGAATCCAGGCTGGATTCTCATTATTCAGCAGAAAAATAATGAATTCTTATCAAGAAGGTATAGAAAACTGAATTTAGCTCAGTTCTTTTATACAGTGGCTTTTATAACAAGAAAAACTAAGTTCCACCAGATGAAGTGTCTGAAATTTCAGTGCAAAGTGAAAAACTATGGCCTAACAACAAGGCTTACAATATGGCTTCTGAACTGCATATTTAATAATATTTATATTATTTTTATATTTATTTTTGCATCATCATTGCAAATATAATCTTTTAAAAATCACTTATTACAAACAAAGTATCCAACATTTCTTATTCATAAAGACTGAAAGTTGCTAATTTTGCCCAGATTTATTTGTTTGCATAGAAATAGTACCTGAAACAACTTTAACCATGTTTTTTTAACTTTTCTAGAAAAAAAATACTGCAGAAAATCAGCATATTTGCTTTTTAAAAAGTTAATTACATTTTATTATGTTTCTGGATCAGCATGAATGAAGGCCAGGTTATTTAGCAGAGATATTCAACTTTATTATACAAACTTCAAGTTTATAGCTATTCTTTGTAGAGTCTGGCAGCTGTATGTTCTGGATATTTTGTTTTCAGTGGACTGGAATGTGGGTTTCAATAGCATAGCTTGAAAGGTCTTTCATTTGTCTCCCTTCAAACTGTCACACTGATTCATGGGATCTGGGAAAAGTTCCTACTTCTCCTTGACCAAGACACTGGGACTGGCCACAGTCCTCCAGTCCAATACCAGATGTAGACATAACAATGTTTCTCCAAAAGAAAATAAACCCAAAGATATCAACCATCACCCACTTGTTTGAGCACATCACTAGAATGGAAACTCAAAGTAATCCCTGCAGTACAGAAGAACTCATGACAAACATTTTCAGCTCCTGATGTTTCCAGCTGAGTTGGATGTCACAGCCATTACAAAACTTGATTCCTCCATTTTGGCTCACAAAGGAGGAGAAAATGACTTTCTCAAATCAGCTTTCCTAAACCAAATAGAACAGTGACCTAGCATTATTTAACCTTCCTCATCACTCACTGGATAACAATCAGTACTCCAGGATAACAGTCTGAAAAGCCAGCATTGTGTCAGCAATTAAAACATAATTCTCAAAAAATGATATTCAAATACTAATACTCAAACTAAAAAGTAATACTCAAAATAATACCCAGACAATACCTCTGAGCACAGAAGTACCAACCAGCTATTACAACCACAGTTTCTATCACTATGGACCATTATCACCTTTTTGTGTCATTCTTGGGAATCTCACCTACTAGGACCAAACTGACATCGATTAAAACAGAGATCTACAGGATTAAGAGTGCAAATCATGCCAACTTCCCATTTCTTGTAAATTATCACATATATTTCTATGAATAGTGCAAGGAAGAAATATAGAAACTCAAAACAAGAGGCAGATTGAGGCAATTAAATACCAAAGCAAAATCAACTGCTGTGCATCTTTAAAAGTCATTATTATTTTCATACTTTAGTATTTTAAAGTGTCTGAATTCAGTTTTTAAGTTTAATTTAAAAAACAAAACAAAACAAAAATAACAACAACAAAAAAAACCCAAAACAAAATTAAAAAAAGAAAAAACAAGAAACAAAACAACCAAACACCAAATCCTACACTTTCAACAAATTTGAGGACTAGAAATTTGCAATTATTTTAGATAAACAATTAATTGGAAACTTACTCCTTTTAATATTTATGTATAAGTGTTGTCACTATTATTGACATGACAAACACTGACATTCATTCATCATGCCAGCAATGCATATCCTCAAATAAAAACCAGCCTATATTTATAACATCACATTGCTTTGGTTTGATTTTGTTTGAATGCTGTGCCTGTTTCTCTTTCACAAAGTCCATTAAACTTTGCTTAGTTTCAAGATAATAAGAAAAAACAGCAGATGCCATTGTTTTAATTAAATCAGAACACGTGGATTTAGGTCAGGAAATAACTGTTTCAGTTAACAGAATCTTAGAGTGATACCAATTAATTTTGCAGGTATCCCACCTTTTCAACAGGATCAGTTCACAGCATATCGGATGGCAGAGCAAAATGCAATAAAAACAGGGACAGCATAACAAGTACAAATTGAAATCCGATTTGCTAATCTACCTATTAGAACACCAAACCAAAAGCAAGTCACCTATATGGTAGCTGTAAAAAATGCTTATACAACAGTCATTACAACTGCAGTTTTAAAGATGCCACTTCTTACTTCTAACTCAGGGGGAAAATGACAAATGAATTGGTTTAAGTTCGAGCCTCCCTAAATGAATGAAAAACCTCATAGCATTTAAAAGTATGTAAAACTGTTCACAAGTCCATGAAAGGGATACTAAATAGAATACCAAGCAGAGTGGGCCATAATGAAGCCTGTTGATTTTTTGACCTGCAGCAGATTGCATTGTTCTTTTTTGTATGTGCACATTCCCTATGGAAGTGAGTGTCTGGTCAATGACAATTATTTGTTCAAATACTGAGAGATGCAAGTGATGTGGTCGCAGTTGTTCCCCTTCCTAAATTCCATCTCATAGATATATAATGTACAGTGTAATGGACTACTCAGCAAACCTGTCATGAGCATCCCACCACCACAGGACTGACATTGATTCATTCCATAAAAAGTAGCATTTTTCCAGAAAGTTAATCAATCTGATTAAAATACACTTTCCATCAATTATTCCTACTCAGCATTTTACTTAATATCATATCATACACAGCTGCCTTGAATTACTAAATTTATGTTTACATAGACTCACAATCTTCTGCAGTTAAATACCCTTTTAAGGTAGAAATATTTGCATACAACACAAATGCAGTAATACAGTGTGAAAAGAAAATGGGTTGCAGGTTGGCAGGGAAGAAGCAAACTTACAGCAATAATTTGAACATCATTTTCAACTGCAGGAATTTAAAAAAAAAAAAAGTGTGACTTTCAGGTTTTCTTAGTGTTACTATGACAACTTTCTCTACGTCAAGTGGAAGTGTTCCAGGGATGCAAAAAAGCTCCTTGACCTTTGGCAAAATTTTAAATTCTTCAGAAGTGCTCTCCCTGTAGTATCCTAAGGCTCAGATGAAACTTAAACAGATGAAATTCTGCCTTTTCAGTTCTATCTGTTGAATTTCATTTGAGTCACTAGTACTCCACACAGGAAAAAAAAAATCCTTGTCCAGTAGTATTTAATATGAGTAAATCTCAGGTTTATTTAGACATACTTAAGTGGCTTAGCATTGTTATTACAAGTTTAAAATCTATTTTCCAATACAAATTAATTTTTGATACTCAGGAGCCTTGCAGTTGGCAATGCCTTCATCTCTGAAGCTAATTTTCACTAATTCTACTGCCCCTTTGAAAGTATCCAGTCAAACATAAATGCCACCACTACCTTCAAACAAACAAACAAACCAATCAACAACAACAAAACAAAACCAACCAAAAACAAAACAAAAAAACCACCCAAACCCAAATAAACAACAAAACCCTAAACCACTGTGCAACAGGTTGTCTTTAAGAGCATGCAACTCTAATGAAAGACTTAGATGAACCTGGAAAACAAGATGTAGCTCAATGTGTTTTTGCTATCTATGGAACACGCTAGACTAATCTGACAGCTTTTCTTCGAAAGATTTTCAATACAACACAAGTGAGGTACAAAGAAAATCTTATCTAACAGGATTCCAGGAACCCATTACAGATGGTGTCACATTAGAGCTTGCATTAAAGTCAGAAAGCCAGGATTAGCAGCTGAATTTAAAACATACAAGGAATTAAGGAGCTGAAGGGAAGGAAAATGACAGCAGTGAAAGGGAACACATCTGGTCAGAAACAGGTTATTTCAAATTTCCCAAGGATTACTCCCATTAAGTAATTCATTTAGTACTCTTATCAATGGCATGGACACAAATAGGAGTGAGAAAGTAACATTATCCTTAATAAAGGGAAAGATTAAGTTATCAGAGAGATGGAAATCTTGAGGACTGCAGTAGGAGAAGCATCAAAATCCAATTGCATACAAAGAAAGTAATTTTCTTAGCTAAATCATAATTCAGGCCCAGAAAGCACCTGAAGAAAGTATATGAAGGAAAGGAAAGATGAACATAAAACTGTGACACAGACCCAAGAGATTATATTATGACCTTAGGACACACCAAGTAAATAAAATAATAGAGTTCTGCAAGACATTCCGTGGATCAGTGCATTACACACTCATCAATTGTCTTCAAGAAAGAGCTATTTAAACTAGAATTGGTACAGAATAAGACCCTCAGATTGAACAGAAAAACAATGAGCTGGAAGTAAAGGGGGTTTTGGGTTGGTTGGTTGCTTTTGGGGAGGGGGTTTAAATCTAAATATCTAAACAAAAGCATTGCAACAAGTAGAGCCAAGGCTCTGAAGAGCTACGTTGGTGCTAAAGGTTAACAAAACAAAAACCAGAACAAACAAACCCAAACAAACAGGCAATGCCTTGCTGTGAGTAAATATAGGCTAGAAATGAGAAAAATCCAAACCATTAGATCAATGGTGTCTTTCACGATTTTCCTGACTGCTTTAACATAAAGCTCACTAAATTAATGAAAGGAGTTATATGGCATGGAATTTGCAATATTGGGGGACAAAACTTGATGACATCAAAAATTCTCACAATTTTGGAAGGAGCCTTGCCTCCATCACCTTGCATCATTTTATGAAAAATGAGTAACCTCTTTTTACACCTAGAAATCAGAAAGCAGCAGATGCAGCTGATTTACATTTAAAACCTGCCTTCTGCAGTAGAGGTCGATCTTTCTGTCCATAACAGTGACCTCAGGGAAAAAGCTTGCCATGACACATAAAGAAAACACATTGTTCAGACACAAACCTTTTGAACTGGCAGCATATTTTTAGCATCATCAGTTAAAGTTCCTCATTATTTTGAGACTTCTTTTAGAATCTATCTATGGCAAGAAAAAGTCATGGGAAATACAAAATAAAACTTTTCCTGATGAGAGCTGCTGACCTAAAATTTCATAGTCTTTAACATACTGAGCATTCCTTATTCACAATCCATTATCTATAGCATATTCTCCAAAGTGTCAAGTAAATACAGTAAAACAATGAATTACTGAATGAATTACAGTTCTTGCTCTACAAAAAGGAAGATGTTGGAGATAGATTAGCAACATCAGAAGTAGATATTAGCACTCAGCAATAATCCCAGGAGAAGAACTGAATGTGTTTTTAATGGATATCACCTGATTATTTCAGGGAAAAATAGATTCCCTAAAGAAATTTTCTGTTCTCCCATCGCTGTTTTCTGTCACTATTTCTTTATTTAACTCTTAGCCTTCTCTTCTACAGCTATTTACAGTTTCTCTGTCCTGAGTACTCATAGCTTTCTCCCAGCCCATTCCACTCTGCATTTATGCACTATTAGACAATATTTTAAACACCAGACACACTGCACCCATCCACCCTGAATCTCATCCCCCTCAACAGGGTTCATGTATATATATGCATATGTCGCTGCTAAATTGCCCTCCTTTGATTCTGTGACAAATGCAGACCTTGCAGCTTTCCACAATAAAAAAGCTTCCATCAGAATTTATAAAGACGTCACAGGCGGGCCCACTTCTGTCACTGTCACAGAGCTCCAAGCTGAAATAAGGCAACCACAAAGATTTCCAAGCCAACAAAACCTTTTCTGGGAAGCCCATCCAGGCAGGAATAACCCTGCATGTGAAGCTGCCACCTGTGCCCCAAATGCAATTTGAATACTTGCAGGAGGGCTCTGCTGCAGAAAATGTCCCATGTGCACACCAGACCCCAAGGGCACGAATCAGCCTGGAATAATCTCTGAGGGCCTGTGAACTTTGTACAACACCACAGAAACAGGTAATCCACTGCTCCTCTGCACAGTGAAAAACTCTGTCCCTTTGTCTCCATTTTAGCCTATGCAAGCAAACCTTGGGAACAGCATTGTTCTCTGTTAGAAAAAAAAAATACTGCCTCACTAGGAGCTTAGCTTTCTGCTGGAAAAAACATCCAACATTAGGTACAGCCTCAGAAACCATTTATTGAGTGCAGACCTTGCTCTGAAATATGGAACTTTCTGGAACAGAAGCACAGACCTCCTGCTCCTGAAGCAGCAGGGACACTGTAGGGCAGAGCCAAGCCAAGCAAAAAACCCTCTTGGGCAGCTTTGCACAGCATGTTCTCACATTCATGCTCCCATTCCAGATCCACATAAAACCCTAGCTGATTTTAAGCAGCATTTCACTACTAAACTAATTTAATAAACAAATAACGTAAAATCATTTACCAAGACATCATTTCAACTTCTGGCAGTAAACAACTTCAGTGTGAGGGCTGTTAAGAAATAGTCATTCAGAGTAAGCCTCATGGGTGACAGAGCCTGTGTTTCCAGGATTCCGTTTAAAACCGAACAGACACAAATGTGGAGAAAATGCAACTCAGTGGAATGGATAGATGAGCCAGAAATAAAATCTTGACAACAAATATTCTGATTTAGGTGTTGTGACTTTAACAAGTATGTGTCATGAAACTTGTGAGTAACATATTAGAGACTCTTGGGACATGTGGACACATTCCTGAACTTAAAAATCATTCCTAAACAGTTTCTAAGCCCTACTCTTAAAATGTTCTAGTATGAAAATGGAAGTGTTCTTTTCACCCAGCATCCCAGTCTCTATCTTTTCATCCCTATTTCTTTTATAAAAATCCAAAGAGATTTTGTAAAAGAAAAATGAAACCGGTTTAGATATGGTAATGATGGAATGCCTTTTATCCTACATGTATGCAGAAATACCAGAAGTCAAACACTTCTAAGCCTTCCCCCCTGCTCCCCTGAATACTCCCATAACGATTCTTTAAAACTCTGCTGTGGATGCTGAGGCAGACTAATGCAGTGGCTGTTTCATGGCATAGCCTGAGGCTACAAATGCTCCCAACCCTCAAATGTTATCCTTCAAAGTTTTTAGAAGTTTCTCAGTTCTTTGTTTAGCTATCACATGGAGTCTCAAACACAAGTTTCACACAAGCTAACACTGAAGATAATTAAAAATCCCTCTGCCTTTATAAATAATTCAATGCAGAAAATACAGCATATATCATATGCTGACTTCATTTCACTGTCAAATCAGAGGTGTGCATTTTGCTTATGGGCATTGAAGGCCAGTTTGGGAATGAGTGCATAAACATCACTTGACTTCAAAAAACAAGTTATTCAACACTGATTTTTTCCCATTTCAGTTTATAATTGTGGACAGATCACTTAAAACCTTATAGTACTGTTCCACCGGATTACATTTCTGCATTTTCCTTAAATGTTTAGAGAAAAATAAGGAAAATTAACACAAGTTTCATGAAAGTCAGGAAACAGATACTTGTGACGTAAGAACTACTTGATATTAGGGGCAAACCAGAGTCTACCAGTATTATGGGAACAGTAATCTCCCTGTACAGACATAATTTTATTTGGATAGAGCAGTTATTTCTCTAAATCTACAGAAAAAAATATAACATGAGAGTTGCAGAAGGAATTAAGACAAATCAACTATTGATGGGAACAATACCTTTCAAAATAAATACATGATTTCCAAAGTTTTCATGTCCTAAAAGTATAATCAGCTAACAGGCATTAAATGCTTAGATTTAGAAGCATGCTTTGAAAGCAATCTTGTTTTTTAGTTGGACAGCAAAACAAAAAGCTACTGCAAACAACTAACCAAAAACCTTACATGCAAAATTAAGCAAGCAAACAAAAAACCTGCACATTTTCTTTCTACTGCACACTGTTTCTGAGTTATGGGTTGCCATGACATAGGGTGGACTCATTCTGCTGACCTGCGCTAACAGAAACCTCCCCAGCTTCAAGGACTTTAAACCCTCAACACTGTTCATGACACAGGTTTGGAAAAGGAGCTCTAATACTGCAGATTAATAACTAGTGCTTCTGATAGTGCTTCTGCATTTCAGTGTAAGAGTAGAATGAATCTAGTAACATGGATCTGTTTTATTATTGCCATTCAGAACTCTGAGAGCAGCAAAAGCCTTATCAGTTCTGGGATGCTACTCTGAAAGGCTACCAGCAACAAAGGATAACTGAGATATAGATAAAAATATTATGTTTTACCCTCACTTCAAGGCAATGAGGATAAAATATTTTAAATAGGGTGCATCCCCTTCTCACAATAGTGAGAAAAATCACACAAAAGAAGGAAGAAAATATCTCAGTAAAATCCTGCTTTTAAGTTTGAATGCAGTCAGACATATAAGTGGCCAGAGAAGCAGTTTAAGAACGGGTCTGTGCAGAACTGACACCATCCACATCTGCCTGAGACACCCCACTCTGGTCTGGAGCAGAGCCAGCGCATGGGCACAGCCCTCACCTAAGGGGATGCTCTGCAGCAGCTGATAAACACAAAAAGCTCTGCCTCTAGTCCTATAGCTAGATCTGCATATAGTTCCATCTGTGAACTTGCCCATGGAAAGAAAATTTCCAATTGCCTCTTAACTCTAAAAAAGTCACCATTTTGTGCAAAGTAACCTTCACAACCAAAGTCCTACCAGCAATATTAAAGACTAAAGAAATGGGGCTCATTAGGGCCAAGTGAAACAATAGCTAGAGCAGATTTTTATGTCAGTTATTATGGAATGATTCAGCTCTAATTTCACTGTCTTCCACAGTCTTACTATCATTCATCAGTTTCCTGTGGATGTATTCCACCATAACCAAGGTTAGAATCAGGGTCTGTACAGATTATAACATGTCTTGCACAGGGCTGTGTTATGCCACCATGTAGATTCCCTCTGAGTTACTTGAAACTCCACATTTTGACTTGGATATATGTACACCCACTACAGTTCTGCTTGCATTTGTAGGATTGGGAAATTAAATTCTATTTCAAAGTCGTACCTTTTGAGCAGAAGTAATGTTTTAGCTTTCACTAATCTTAAGCTTTCAGTTGTGATTAAGGAGATCAGTGTCAAAACCAAATGAAAAATTGAGCAATTTTACTTCCTTGAGTTTAATAACTTCTTAATTTAAGATAGGATATTTATTTTCACATAAAGTATTGGCAATTTTTTGGCTTTGAATACCTTCCTTTTAAAAATGAGGGAAAATGCACTCCACTTGTGATTGCTTTGACATTGTATTACCCCATCACATAGAATAATTCAAGCTCTCCAGACCCAAACTGACATCTAGAAAGCCAAATGATCAAGCCGTATCAGTAATTTAGCTCGGTTTCTAAATATTTGGGTAGTCTGCTTTCTTCTGTGCTTTTAATTGGACACAAATACTATGGAATCTGTCCTCATTCTTCTTCTGCTTTACCATTTCAGAGACCTTTTTCATATTTCTAATTATGATTGTTAAATGATGGAGTCCAGGGATTACACGATAATCATAACACTGATTCAAGAAAAACTAGCAATGAAAATAAGCAATTCTAGTGCTATGGGATGAAAGAAAAAAATTGAAAATATGATCCTAAAGGATCATATTTTTTTAACCAGCCTCCCTGGCCCATTAGCACTGGTGAGGCTACAGCAAGTCCTGTGTTCAGTTCTGGGCTCCTCACTAGAAGAAAGACATTGAGGGGCTGTAGTGAGTCCAGCGGGCAGAGGAGCTGGGGAAGGGTCTGGAGCACAAAGCTGATGGGGAGCAGCTGTGGGATCTGGGGGTGTTCAGCCCGGTAAAAGGCAGCTCAGAGTAGACCTCTACAACCTCCTGGAAGCCAGGTGAGGATTGGTCTCTTTTAACTAACCAGTATCAAAGCTGTGCCTCGATTTGTTGCTGCAGATGCTTCATTTAAAGAAATTTCTCATAGTATTATTACTATGGCTAAGAAAATGAGAAGCAGCCCTTCTGAGAGCCTTTGTCAGGTTTCATGCTCATCACAAGCCAGCTGGTACTTAAAATTAATTACGATTGGTTACCTTAGTAACACTAGATCATGCTTGGAAGTTTCAATATTGTTTATCCTTATAGATTTCCACAGCAATTTCAGCAATGGTAAAAGATTGAGGACCAAAGTTCAGCAGAAAAAGCAATCTAAACTGACCCGACCACTGAACCAGCATCCTTTTCTCTCTCCACCTTTCAAAAATGCATTTAGAGCTGGTTGCATTCTGTTTTAAAACATCTGATCTTTGAGTATTTACCGTTAAAAGGCTGTTCATAAAATGCCTACTGTTCACATCAGATACCTACTGCGCAAGTCATAGATTCTTAGATCTCTGCTAAATTGATATTGATTTATGTCCAATTAAAAGCATAAGGTAACTGGGCTGAAAGCAGAGACTGAGAGGCTTACTTTGTTGTTTTTAGATAGAGAAGAATAAAGCTCCTTCTATATACATCAGGCCACTCTCAGCAGTCCAAATTCCTCCTATGCTTAGGATCAAGAAGTGTTAGAAAAAACATTAAGTCTTAGTTGCCTAGGCTTGAAAATGAAATTTCATTTTACTGGTAAGATGAGCTTTGCAGTGTACAGATTTTGCTGCAGGGCAAGGGCTGGAGAGTTGTAAACTCGCTACCTAAATGCTTGGGGATAGTGGGATAACTTATTCTCTTCTACCTTAGATTGTAAAGATTTTAGAGGTAAAGACCTTACTTGCAATGCAATTGCCAAATTTGTAGCTTAATTTTCTACTTGCTACAGAACTAGTTTGAGACTTTGCTCTTAAGCACTGTAAGTATAAAACACTAACAGCTAAGAGCTCTGAACAAAGCTTCTTCATATTACTGCATGGCTTTAGTCAATTGAGTATCTGCCTGCAAAACATGAGCTGATACGGTCATATCCCTTACCCAGATTTTATCCTCTCCACCATGACATTTGCCTCCTTCTCTGAAATACAAGGAAAATGTCATCTTTTTTGGGTAAAGAACTACTGGTTTTCCTTCTACAGACCAGGCAATCCTACATCCCCACCCTGCAAGTGGTCAGCTCAGCTACGTGACAGGAGAGCACACAGCTAAGGCTCAAGGTAAGAAAATCAGTGGTTAACATGTCAGTGACAGACCTTTCAATTCTCACCTCTCTGTCTAAATGCCAGTACCTCTTCTACACTGCTACCTGCTAAACGCTCGCAGTGACATCCCACTGTCCTCTCTTCCTGATCCCTGTGCCAGTCACCCATGCCAGAGAGCTGGAGTGGGAGCCACCACACTTGTGTGCTGGGGACAGCACCTAGCAGAGCCTACACACTCAGCACAGCAGAGCTTCTCCTCCACATCCTCTGGATGGCCTCAGACACACACACCCACATCAAAGCAAGCACCCGAACTGGACAGATCCCTGTTAATGGGATGCAGTACAGGCAGTGTATGCACTGCCCCTCCAGAAAATTGTAAGAGAATTTCACTGAGTTCCCTTCTTGTAGTGCCTGGAGTAAGGCTATAGAGAGTAAATTGACAGCTACTGAGCTGAAGAATACAGTGACCTACCTTGGTAAAAATACCAGTGTATGAATTGATGCAAAATATGTCTATTCAGAAGGTGAAGAATGTGGTACAATTAACCTCACTTTGCATTCAAGGCAGGTGTACAGGCACAGCTCTGGAACCCATGATCAAGTCAAAGGCATTCCTTGGAAAGTGTTTTTTAAAACATATCCCCTCTTTCACATCAACAAATAAAAATGTGCTCTCTTCACTTTTCCAGATGCACAGAGAATTAGCACCAGAGACACATGAGTCCTTACTGGTCTAGAACAGCACATGAAGTACATTTAAATTCCTCTTCCTTTTCACACATTACATAGTTTTTTCTTTATAGAAGGTATTTCTTTTGCAACTAATATAACAGGAGACAACAGAATGCTTGACTATGAGGAACCATGTATTGAAGTGTAGAGTAGCTGAGCAGTGACCTCTCCCTGCTCCTAGTGCTGCTCTCACTAGCACAGCCATGGAGAAAGTAATAAGCAGGCTGATCAGCACAGAGTTGTAAGAACAAACCTGACATGTACAGGGATAGAAAGTCCTCTATCATCCAGCAGGAGGATGAAGAAGGGAAGAAAACATGCAATTAAAATAATACATTCCTCCTGAACAGAGACAAAACCACAGGAGTAGCCAGCAGGCGAATTTAGTTGCACCTTTTCTTGAAGTGATCCATTCACAGAGCTGCCTGTTACTGCTCCATTAACTCTGCAGATGGGGGGCTGAGATGTACAGCACTGCTTTGCCCCTTGAATGCTACTGCATTTCAATACAATCCTTTGCCACAATTAATATCAGTTAAGGACTAATCGACAAGAATAAAGATTGAAGAACTGAGTCATTGGAATTCACGTATTATGATACTGCAGGTTTCAAAGGCTGACGCAGTGTTAGATCCTGTGGAGTTTAAAATTCAAATCCAGGGCTTTACCTACAATGTTTCTAAAGCCTACCTTTCTTCATCTGCTATTGTCCCCACACATCTTTTCTTGGCTGAATACAGCTTAGTTTTACCCCTACAATACCTGTGCCACTGCAGTGCTTGCAAATAAAAGTAAATAAACAATGTTTACAAGCTAGTCAGTTTTACATACAGCTCTTATGCAATGACAGAATCCATCAGCTACTTTGCTATTTCAGCCAGAGACCACTTTATGGGAGAAACCACAATCAAGCTGAAATTTCTGTGAAAAGGGATGACATCTCAAAAAATTTGTCCCTGCTAATGAACTTCAAAAGTGCAGCTTGGGCTCAGTTCTTCTGTGTGACAGGCTAGTATAGCACCTCACTGGTCTACCTGGCTCTCTTTTTTTCTTAATCTTTTGCTACATCTATGGGTATCTGCCCTCTGTGTGCACTGCTCATCAGATAACAGTAGGTTGCTATAGTGATTGCTTAAAAAAGAGAAAAAAGTGAAAACTGAATTGTGGAGAACCCCTGAGGCTAAAAGATGGATAAATTACCAATCCTGAAAATGAAACTTAAGTATAATTTTTCCTGAATTCTGACGGAACTTTTTGTAAGGGAGTATATTCTCTTTTATGAAATAAAGGCAATTTGTTTCTTCTATTAAATCTTTCTGATTGGTATCTGTGTTTAAGTGATATAACAAAAAAGGGGTAAAGTTAAGTGGTGAAAAAAAAATCTATATATTAATTTAGTACTTACCCAAGATTTTTGTTTTAGGATCAGAGTTAAAATTATCTTTATGTAACATAAAATTATACAAATCACAGGGAGGTTAAATAAGAATGCCTAAGGCTAGAAAAGGTCATTACTTCCTGAAACCTGAACTCAATCACTCTACATTACTGTTTCAGGTAAAGATTTGTATATTAAAGTCCTTAACAAAAATGTGGATGTACCAAGACTCACGCACTTCCTGTGGTAATTAAGTTTATACACTCATGCACAGGTTATAGAGAGAACACAAAATTACAACCAAATATCTTATCAAAGTAGGCATTGAAGCCTTACAGTCCCTTAGTTTAAAGCCTAAATCATCACTCTTTCCTTCAGTGAAGATGAAGGGCCTGACCTGCCCTGGAGTCTGGGTGTACAGAGCACTCCCTCCACTGCCCAGCCCTCTGCCCATCACAGTGCAGGAGAAAGCCAAGAGCCTTTCTCTGCCAGACTCTTAGCAAGAATGGAGAGTTCCACAATGTTCAAAACAAATCAGTAAAAGCTCAGAACAGCAAGGCTCTACTCAACAAAAGAGCAGATAGAAGCACAAGTCGGGACCCAAAGTCACTGACATAAAAGTAACAGAATTCCCTCAGGGAGCCCTGTGGCCTCAAAGAATTTCCAAGACTTAAAACAATCACTTGAAAGCTATGACTCAAACTAGCTGGCTTGCTGCAAGGGCAATAATTAAGATTCTAGTAAAACCAAACAGAGAGATAACAGGAATAGCACATATTTGTAGTATTTTATTATTGTTTTAGTCATACATTCACTACTGCTCTGAACTTTCAGAGACAGAGATATCTCTAGATCTCTATGACATCAGGTTAGTCATAGAATTATTTCAGGAATATAGGCATATTTGAAGATAGTTCCATGGACAAATATGAGAAACTAATGCCTAACTAAGCCTTCATTACTGACCTCATTTGAGTTCTACATACCAGAGGATTTAGTTGCACCTTCCTCAGTGATCTTCATAGCTCTATTTTTAGTGGATTCAATCACCACACTAAGATTATTTTTGTTTTAGAATTTCATCCACTGGGATATTTCAATGCTGGAGGAAAGTGATAAACTCTCCAGCATACCAAATTTCTACCAAAAGATCAAAACAGTCAAATTGTGTGCTTGGAAACTGCTGGTCCTTATCGGTAAGAAATTTCCTGCTTTTTGGGAGATGGGAAATTTGCAGTAGCTTTCACTTCATCCTTCTATTTTCTTAATTAATAGTGGGTACTCTGTCTCGCAAGATACAGAGCCTTTGTCTTGATCCTTGACTGATGGAACCAGCTTTAAGATAATGCATAAATTACCTGATAAATAGCCATCACCTCCCTGTCTGTAAGGCTAAACCAGCACTGATTTAACCTGGACATTCATACAAAATTGTGTTCTTAGGGAGAATATTCAAATACAAGCACTTCCTTAGATAGTGAGAAATATCTCCTTTAGATCACATAGGAAGCCTGCCAGCCACTGGAAGCAAAAACTTTAATGAAATGAAGGTATCTAATCTGAAAAATATTTAGGTAAAATTTCTGGTAAATTTATTATCATTCTCTCATTAGCTAATTTCAAATTTTTTTTAAAAGTGACCATTTAAGTTTACAACTTTATCTGAGAGGGAAAAAAAAAAATCAGTCCTGTCATTCTGTGAAGGTTTGAAAAGTCAGAAACAGGGCAGATGGGCAGGCAAAAGAAAGAAAAATACACTATTTGGTAACAAGCAGGAGACTGTGAAGTCTGTTACAATTCCAAGACAAAATCTGCAACATTTTAAGTAGATGCCTGAAGGAACCTATTGCACTTTGTGGAGAGATACAAGCTTAGAAGCATGTATGACAGCCACAGAATTCCCCTCCTACAATGAAGTTAACTAAGGGTACTTAAAATGTAGTTTCTTAATCTAAAACTGAATAAAAGCCATAATTTCTCTTATGCGTGTTTGCACATTGAGATAAAGTGATTACACAATGGAAATTCTAAAAGTAATTGCTTTCCACACATTTATATTCTAGCCCAAAGATCAAATACCTGTTGGTTGCCTTTCCTATAGAGAATTACTTGAAAGTTTTTGCATTCTCTCCTAGGGCTGAAATACAATAGGAATCCACAGAGAACATCAATTTTCTGTGCTTTTCTAATGTTTACGACTTCCCTGTAGTATTTATCAGGAAATATACAACTCCCCATAGTTAGAGCTGTGCAAGCTAACAGTAGGAATTCTTGGTGCTGATGGAGCTATTGATCATCCAAACATTAAAATTATGTCTCCTGTAGTAAATGCCAATAAAACAGAGGTACATTAATCAGGAAATCAATGGGCTTGTCAATAGAAGGGCTCACTTTGACAATGTAATGCAGCAGGCAGGCTGACTGGATGGTGGACCAAAACACAAGGAACCCAGGCAGTGACCTTTTTGTTTGACTTCTGGCTGTGCAGAAGTACTAATGGAGAAACTGGAATGCACAGAATGAAAGGAGAGAGGTAAGGAGTTAGCTGTTTAAATTGTTCCATAGGAACAAAATTTATTGCTACAGTGACCTTTAGTTGTTCACTTGAAAAAAAGAAAAAGAAAGAAAAAGAGAAACTAAAAAGGAAAAGGTGTGAGAGGGAAGGGATAAACTACAACACCACAAACTGAAGGAAAATACCTCTACCACCAACTGAAAACAAAAAGAAAAACACAAACTCAACACCCAAACTACAAACTTCTAGGTCATGGTTTTCAATTTCCTGTGTTAATACCTTTTTCATAAAGGTTAACTGAAATTACATATTCTAATCCCTGACCTTAGGAGATGATGCACCTTAACTCAGCCCTGCACTCTGAATAAATATTTCTAATGTTCTCAGCCTGAGCACTGTGCTGCAAGATACTTCAGGAATACTTAGCCTGTTTTTTTTCCATTTGTTGAACAACACAAATTTACTGAACAAATATTTGAAAGCTTATAAGTGAAAAACAGAATTATATACAAGTTAATGGGGGAAGTTATTCTTATGTTACACTTAAATATTTTACCAAGTATTTGATGGAAAAGCATGCTTTACACAATAGAAAAGCAGGTAGCAAACAGCAGCTTGTTACCAACAACTTACAATTTTAAAAACCCGTGCAGAACTTCTGTTATTTGAGCTATCTACATGCAAATGCAATTTTGTAAAAAGAAAAAAACAACCTGATTTCACAAAGGGGGGAGTCATAGAAGATTCCTGATAGTCTCTTCTCACCTGGAGCAATATATTGCAAAGCAATACACTTCTCAAAATGCATTACTGCTCCTGACGTCCAAAATTAAAAACCATGGTTGCATCCAGGCAGAATATTTTCAGCCATATGAAACTGACTGCAAAAACAAAGATTACAAAAATAATCCCTCCATCACCATCTTGAGTGTTCTCTAAAGTCAAAGCTGTCCTTGCTGTGTTTTACCTTCCCACTACAAACTGGGAAGAAACCTGGTCTGAATCTGGATAAGTGCACCTAATTCAGAATTTTCCTCCATGCAGATCGAGCTTTTAATTAATTTATTTTAAATATTCCACAGTGGGGCAAAATCAATTCTCAATTTTGCAAATTCCATATAGGGAATTGTTGTAGACTGGCCATTGCAGACCTGGCCACTTCATCTTGCATTACTGCTGAATATATTGATTAAATAAAGACCAGAAGCTGACAGGAATTAAAGAGCTGGTGTTTGACTATGGATGATTCTGTCCATCCAATTTCAGATCAATTACTAAGCTTCTGTCAGTGAAGTATTTGCTTTGAGGAGGAATAAAGAAAAAAAAGAGATATGCTCACTGACTTGCTAAATAGTATTGAATATATCAATCAGGCAAATTTATAGAACAGCAAATGAGCTCTATGGGCTACTTCGTGTATGAGGTACATCTGAAAAAAAAGGGAAAATAAACTTCACATGAAGTTTTTAAGCTATCCAATACAAAAGCAATAGCTACTAGAAAAGCAGCCCACATGTGTATAGACAGAGGCATTAAATAGGCCACTGATGTCCAATACAATGCAGCAACACTCATAATTAAAGTCATTATCATATGAGTCAGCCCCAAATGTGACCTCCCCGCTTTAAGGGCAAAAAGGAAAAGAAGAAATCTCAATGAAAGAAAAAAAACACCAACTCTCATAAAGAAGCATCGTTCATCTTGGACCTACGAATATACTACTCACTACACTGAAAAATGAGCTAAAGAGATAAAACACAGTGGATTCACTTAAACATTCTTTTTCAAGCCTGTTGAAATAAAACCTGATGATGTAATACTATTCAATGTACATGGCAATAGTGCAACATAAAGTTAACCATATATCTTGCTAATAAATTAGACATGGTGCCAAAGTTTAGATTCTTAAAATGATAGTGCAACACAGCCCCAAATTTTATTCCTAAACTAAGTTCTGAAATTTATTTCTGATATTTCCTCTTTTTCTCAACTAATAAAAACCCATCTTTTTTTCTCTCATTTTCACTCTTTTCCTGTGTTCCTTTTCGATATTTGTGCTAAACATTAACAAAGTTGTAACTGGTAAAAGCCCAGGCAACTACTTTTAGGACAATTTTGTTTGATTTTTTATAAGCTTATAAAAACATCCTTAAGTTTCAAAAATCCATTGCGTGCATCTTATGTTGTTTCACATTCTTCTGAGGAAAACCTGGAGAGAATTCAGAAAACCCTCTCAAATAATATCTCCAAAGTCAGTGCTTGTTTCAGCAAATGATTCAGTATGACTTTGTTAAAAAAATAAAGCTTGGGACATTGCCTTCTTCAGGTGCAAACAGATTTCATCACAATGGAGACTGACCCTTTAACCTGATCAGATTTATCAAGAATGCTGATGATTGCCCAAGTGCTGCTCTAATACAAAACCAAACCATGCCGATAGAAATGGGTCTTACAACAAAGATTAATGTTAACCATTGTGATAACTTTTCTCTAGTTTTATTTACTTTTCTAACTGCACTGGGATGTGGGAAGCATGCAATTTTTCGTTTCTCCTGTATTTTCTTATTAGATATTTTCTTATTAGACAGGGTACTCCACTTTATTTTTGGCCACCTCCCTTCCGTTTTAGGTATATTTCAACTTACACCTGGAATATGTTAATTTTTGTTGAAGATATTTATGGAGCAGCAGTCACTACACAATGTAGGTGCTACAAATCTATTTTTACTCTTATCACATTATTTCCTTCTCGCATGCATGTATGACCCAGTTATAGTGCAGAATTTGTATTTCATAGCTGAAAATAGCCCTGGTTCTGGAAGCCAAGTTGGATAGACTCACATTGGCGACAAAGGTTATAAAGGTGGGGTTTTTTTTCCCAGAACAGGTAATTATAAGCATATTTATCACTTGGATCTCACCACAGAAACATTCCAACCACATAACCTACTTCAGCAAGTAACGACAGGAGTAGAGCCAGTTGACCCCTCTGCTCGGCACTGGCCAGGCTTTATCTGTCTGGACTACTTCATCTTTTTCTGCTCCCTCCAATTAAAATAGACTGGTTAGAGAGTCCAAAGAGGGGTCACGAAGTTTCCCCAAGGGCTCAGAAACGTGCACTTTGAGGACTTAGATAATTTCATCCTGTAGAATAGAAGGCTTAAGTGGGAACATCATCACCACAGTCTTCCAGTGCTTAAAGGGCAGCTCCAACATGAAAGGAAGGTCTCGCGTCACGGGGAGCCTCATGGGAAGAACAAGGGACAATCTTTACAAGCTGCACCATGAGACATTTCATCTTGAAATAAGAAAGAAATTTTTTTTACAGTGAGAACTAGAACATGCTAGAATCCCCATCACTGGAAGTTTTCAAAATACATCTGGGCTGGCATTAAATAATGTCACCTAGGCTCCTTTTCCTCAAAGTGCTGCAGCAGGTCAACTTCCAGGGTGCATTCAAACCTGGGCACACCACAGAATCATTCTATGATCTTCTGTTTGGAGCTGCAGCATGTCTGGGGTATGAGCTTGGGAGACTTTAAGACCTTTTGGCCCAAAAGAAAAGCTAGAATGCAGCTCATCATTTTTCCATGTCTGTCACAGTGTCTCTACAGATTCCTAACATTTTAAAGCCATCCTTACTGCTCATCATAGGAGACTCCACAGGTGTGTCCATAGTTCCCATAAAGCCAGAATGGTCACGTGAGCTTAACTAAAACCTCCCCTCTTCAACCTGGCTGTCCAAGCTGCATCTCTCTTCACAGGAGCAGCACAGAACAGAATGGAGGACTTCCAGCTGAACACACCACAATGATGTTTAATTCCTGAAAAAATCACTTCAGTTAACTGAACAGTTACCACAGTTAATTGCCTATTAGGAGCTACATATAAAACTGCAAGGTATATCTTGGTAAACAAAAACAACGTATAATTTATCATAATAACATCATAACAGCATCATAACATCAGACTGTTCAGAATTCCAATAAATTTGAGGCTGAAGATAAAAAAAAAGAAAAAAAAACTCAATAATTGCATGCTTCCAGTGCCATTGCAAGGTTAATGAAGTTTGCAAAGAATACAGATCAAATAGTATGGAAACATTTGCATCAGATAGTAGAAAATGAATCTCAGAAAATGGGTAAGGAGCTAAGTTTTCTGGGTCCAAAAAATGAAAATACTTTTGGAAGTAAGGGGCAGGGACAATTGTCTTACATGAAGGTGTCAAGATGACTTGAGGAAACACTTCAGATGACAGTTTGTGGAAAGAAAATATAGACAAGAAAGAAAGGTAAGTAGTTTGAAGTCAAATTTCACTTTTCATTCTGTGCTCACAGAGTAAGCAAGCAAGATCACAGAGCAAGAGGATGAAAAGAGTTTCATACCAGGGCAGGAAAGTAAATATTTCCTTCTTGTTCCTTCTTTCATTCCATGGGATTCAACTAAAATTAAAAATAAAATTAAAAAAAAAAGGAAAAACCTTGGAAATTAATTTAATGATTAGGTATATCAGTTAACATATATTACTGAAATTTAATTGTGATGTACCCATGAAAATTTGTTTTCATATCAAATATAATAATTTAATATAAAATAAAATATTTCATTCTTTTGATGTTTTATCCTTTGAGCATTTGCTCAGAACAAGAGACAATAAACATTGCCATTTGTATCTATGCTTCCCTCACAGAAATATCATATGTGTATTTGCTCAAAAAACAGAGTCTTTGAAAATCAGAACTGCAAGTAAGTATGATTTTTCCACATTGAAATTTTAAGGTACTTGTAAATCTTATACAGGTAGGGTTTTTGTGTGTTTGTTTTTCAGTTTTTAGTTTTCCTATTAACACTATTTTGTGTAACTAGAAAAGCCATGAAAGTGAATTTCCAGCTGTTCGTGATGTCTCATTCAGGAATGCAGGTATTTCAGTGCTAACAGCTGCAAAGCTGTAGTGATCTCTACCAACTGGTCTGCAAACTATCCAAAGAGAAATAGGAAAGAAGATTCAACATCTGTTTTTGTGCAAGACAGCTCTTCCTTCCTGTGTCTTCATTCTTGAAAACTTCTGCAGGAACTCACAAAGCCCCTTCTGTAAACTGAGTGTTTGCCACATCTCACTCTTGCTGACAGGAAGATGCCCAGGTAGAAGCCCATCATGACATTACAGATGATTAAGTTCTTCATGATGGGCTGGTGAAAATAACTGAGTGGGTTTTCTACTTATTTCAGCACACATGGTTACTAATGGATTTTTAATGCACTTCTGGTCAATTCCTGTTCAAGTGTGTGCCAGCTATTCTCCACAAGGCTATCAAAAATAGTATTTCAGAAGGAAAATTGATTTAAAGGTGAGGTGGAGTAATTAAACCACTTTAATACAGCATTGGATGCTCTGCAGCACAGAAGTAAGATTTTTTCAGAAAAGAACTGGCATTTATAATAGATCTGATGAGATTATTTAGACAAGCTCATCAACATCAAAAATGCTTTCTCGAGTTATCTTGATGTAAGCACCTTGGTGCTACAACCAACTTTTCCAAACTGGCTTGTGGTACGTAACAGATAAGAGCAGAGATCTCCATCTTAATACTTCTTCATAATCTGAACTATTCTATCTTTGTGAAATATTGGTTGAAGGCAAGTGCAAAGCATATGCATGATATTTGCAGTTGTAGCAGCTGCCCTGAATCCCTAAACTTCCCTAAACTTAAATACCTTAAACAGAAAAGAGAGAAAGCTGGGAACAAGAGATGCCATACTCTCATGATGGAAGAGAATGAAACACCAAGAGGTGCTTTACAGAAAAAAAAAAGAGAAAGAACAGATATTGGCTCATATGGAAGCTGTGAGGATGGAATAGAGTCAATTGCATCTCCTGAAAATAGGCACACTTCAGCTGATTAGAGACCAAAGCAGTTATCTGCAAATGAATGTCTGGATTTATGCTGAATTTTGCCTCATCACTATTCTGCACCATATCTGTAGCCTGAGAGGAAAATGAAAACAAAAGTGAGGGATAGAAAATAAAAAAGATCAGAAAGAAGAAAAAAAGTATCACTTCTCTGCAACAGAGATGTATTCCCACCAACCTTTTCTTCAAAACTATGGAGTTCATTTTGCAGGAGAATTATCTGAAGTAAAACTGCTGAAAAATAAGTCTAAAGAGGGGTTATTTAGTTAAAAGTTTGAAAATAACCAATATCAGACCTTGTGTACATTTTCATTCATGTAAAAAGGAAACAGAACCCTCCTTAGACACATCTTAAGAATGATTTAATCATCATATAAACTTTTCTTTATAGTAAATGTGATATGAATCACATTTCTCTGACAATGCCTATATTTAGTTCTGCAATGTTTAAATATTTTCTTTAAAAATAAACAGCTCAAGAATGAGATTTCCTCTCACATCATATTGTGCTGACAGTTGAGTACATTAAGAAGATAAGATTTTTCTAAATTTAACAGACTAAATCAATCAATTTTATTACCTGATCATTTCTATAATAACTTGTTTGCAACAAAGCTCCCCACAAATCCAGTTATGAATGGAAAACCTAATTGTCTGAGCATCTGATGGTGATCCAACCATCAAATTACCAACATTGTCATGATTTGGGTTACTGTTATTCTTGCCAACAATTTCGTAACTTCATTTTTAAAGGGCAACTAGTACACAGCTGTTGACAGATACTAAATCAACATAATCTTTGTGCAATTTAAATACTGTTGCACCTGTTTCAAATTGAATTATTAATGGCAATTTTCTATTTCAGTTATCTTTTCATTTGCTTCAATACAACAGAAAAAACAACTGCATATAATGTCTCTTTTTAACTTTTATGCTTCATCTTTTAATTTCTATTCTTCTACATTTTGTTACTTTAGATATGGAGACTCAAGAGATTAAAAGAAAAAAAATCTTACTTGCACCTACTCCTTGCTATCATTCTCCAGCAGGTATTTTCTCCATACCTGGCAGGTTGTTCTTCATATTCAGAAACTGGTGGTTAGTAGCAGATGCTCTGTAGGAAACAGATCCTATGAAGTCCATCAAATTTCTGTTCCAGCACATACCACTGAGATACCCACCAGGACAGACTAGACAGAGCACAACACAACTGGGTTTATTTAAACTACTAACACTACATACATCTTAGAAAATTAGTTCAGACTAGAAGGGACTCAAAGAATAAACAAATGCTCCCTCTGTGCCTCTCCCAGTGCACCACTTTTAGTATAATTATCCAGTAAAAGGTACTTTGCATTTTCTTTTTGAGTCTGTGACCCCTCCATCAGAAAAGATAGGCAGGCAGTGATTGGAGCTGCAAGGAATGCTACACCGGATTGGCGTTACCACAACTTACTCACTTGTTGGTTTGTTTTCAGATGCCAATAATCATTACCTTTAAGATCCAGAAAACATGGCAAAAATGGTGATATTTTCATTAAGTTGCAATAAGATATCGACCCCAGCAATATTAAAAAAAAACAAACAACCCATACTTTAGTAGAAAAATGTTTGGATGGGTTGAGAGGTTTTTGCCACAGAAAATGGAGTGCCTTGGTAACAGCAGACACTGAAGTAGAAGTTCCTTTTTGGTTTAAAATTTACAGAAATATATTAAATAGCTGTGCCATTTGTGACTCATTTCATTGAAATCAGCACTTTGGTACAAAATTACTTTACTTGTGTTTTATAGGCTTAAATATTTTGGATGTTTCAACAATGTTAAAGTCCTAATCTCTGTACTTTTTATTAACTTAATGAATTTAATGAATTGAAGTTGCCCTGTAACTTTGATTGAATAAGGGTAGAACAAATAATTACACACATTTCAAGTGACTGAAATCATTGCTTAAGTTTTAGGTAGTGTGCCAGCACATTAACTAATCAAGGCTGTAGGTACTACTACTTTTTGAAACAAATACAATTGTACATACCCCACCTTTAACTAAATAAGTTAATTAGGATGTTCTTGTTATCTTAATCTTCAGAAATGAAAACAGACTTGTCAATCTCTGTTAGTTGAGTAAAATCCCTATAATCTTGTGACTTTGTCTCTTAATGGCTATGTATATATTAAACTTCTAGAGTAGCCAAGTTAATTCCACTGTATAATAGTCACTGTTGTAAAATTTGACTTTTACGGCGTTCCAATTCTCAGAACCAATTAGCACACTTTATGACTCCATTTGGAACAGCTCCAAGTTTACAACCATGTCGCTATACTTCATTATTACTTTATTTAAACAGTCTGACTTAGACCCTTGCCACTGTAAGGTAGTCTGCTATCAAATTCTGGAAGTATTGCATATATTAAACAGATGTCAACACTACCGATTTTTAATTAGCTGCTCTTATTTTGTAACATTTATTCTGGCTCCCGAGTACTGGCACAATTTGATGCCAGGCAGATAGGATGTCCTTCAAATTGGACAAGAGGGGGAAAGAGGTCATGGGAATGAAAATAATAAAAGGTCAAAGTCAAGTTTAAATGTGGAATAGCTACAAGACACTTCAGGTAATAGCCTGGCAGTGTAAATGTGGCACACAATAGAGAGGTGTGTAGTCCATGGAAATCATGTAGGGTCGTCCTTGGCTTTCAAGCACACAGAAACTCAGATTTTGATAAGTACCTTGATCTTGTAAATTGCAATCCACTACTATGGCAAAAATAAATAATTAATCAAATCCCTTTTTCAGCAAGGTTCAAGGAAGTAGTCAGCAGAGAAGATTAAACATGCAGAGGAGGAGTAGTGCATCTCCCCTACCCTTTTCCTCCAACCAGCAGTGATTGCTGTATTGCTTACTCCTATGAGGGCTAAGGAGATGAACAAACTAGGCCACTCAGTGGCTCAGAGTTGTTGCCACATGTTTAGAGGATAGTTCACCATTTGCAGCTGTGCTTAAGCTAAGAGTCAGCAGCCTAGTGTCATGGATATCCACCTGTGATAACCCTTTCTTAATAGGCAAATCTCCATGCCAATGGAAAAACAACCTGGGCACTCAGCAAGACATTTCTGGCAAGCCCATTCACTACTGTACTTTCTATGTTTTGGCTTTGTCAGCCCAAAAGAACTCTTCATTGTAACTTCTGCTGCAACATTTCAGACCAGTTTAAAATAATTTCTGGAAAATGCACTCTTAAGTTCGCCCATTGGAAAATAAATCTATAAAGAGTTTTTCTGAGCTAAGCCAATATGAAAGATATGAAATATTGCATCAAGAAGTAGAAGTGAAACATTTCTATTTTCCCCCTTTTTTTTTTTAACTGATTTACTTCTCTTTGTATTTTGGGGGAAAAACATTCTGACACCCACAAAGGATCTGAAGATACAGTAACCGCACTTTCCTAACAGCAAGACTTATGAGACCCTAAGGGAGATTAAGCTAGTTATTATTGTGTAGCAAGATAAAAGTCTGGATAATGAAGGAGAAAGGTAGTACAAGCCTAATTCCTGACCTATTGCTAAGGCAGCCAAGCTGAAAACATTTTTAAGTTGGGGATTATAACGTCAGAAATATAAATAAATTCATGGGGTACAATTTTCCGTGGGCTGTCAGAAATGGCTGTTAGATGGAGCTTGTTTTTTTTTTGCTTTCACATCGAAGGACTCTACTTCCAGACACTATGATGAGCTTTTACAGAAAATAGCAAACATATCTACTAATGCCATACTTTATTATCAGTATTCCTTTTACATTAGTGAGGAGCCAGCTCTGACTTTTCTCAGGCAACATCCTGAGACAGTAAAAGCAAGGATTGTCAGGACCAGGCCATCCCACCCACATTAAGATCTCTCTTCTTCCTTCCAACTCATACTCTTAATCAGCCACAATGGAAAGGTCCCTACTATGTAATAGTTCATCTCTGGAAATGATGAAGTGCTGCCGACATTAAACAACTTCATAAAATTCCCAAACCCTTATAAGGGCCATACAAAACATTCAGTCCCGGAATCAGAAAGATCTAGCAGCACCTGAATGGAGGAATAGGAATCCAAGTCCTCTGACCACTGAACACAAGCTGGAAGAAAGAGGGAGAGGTCAGCCAATGGCATCACTGAAAGGAAGGAGATTTGCATCACTCCATCCCTGTGGCCTTCTAAAGGCAAACACCAGCATGAAAACAGTGGCCGCTTCTGAGGTGATAACTCCTCTCCTGCAGAGGAGGGAAATTTTAGCTGAGTAGGAGATAAACAAACTCCAAACAGACAAAACACACAAGCAAAAAGAGGGGTGAAGTTTGTAAGTCCCGTGTGGATTTTCGAATTACCTTTGCAGGGTTTTATCTTCAAACTAAACTTCAAGAGCATGTAAACTTTGCTTCAAGTTACATCTTGAAAGACCTTCACAGTCTTACTGAATATGTTTCAAAGAACTAGCACAATCCAGCTAAGCTTTTAAACACATCAGGATCCTCAAAAGCTAAAACTTTACTCTTAATTTTAATCTATTTTGTAAAGTCAATAAATCTCACATGATTGCACTAGGTTTACACATGATTCTTTCTCTGTCTTTCACTTCCATTAAAAAAAAAGAATCATTTACTAGCTTGGCAATGCATTTTTATCAAAACTCAGTATCGCTCAGGTTTTATAAAGAATCGAATATCTACTGCTGTGTGAAAAATAGGTAGCCAAAAAGACTGGTGAAAGGCCTAGGCAGCCTGCTAGAGAAAAAACCTTCATGTGTGAGTTCTGATTCTGTCAGACCAGATAAACATCACGGAAAATATTTCATAAAATCACAAGCTGGAGGAAAAAATGAAAATTGAGACTACTTTATCATGAGATACAGATACACTTGAATGTGTGTAACTTTTAGTGCTGATAGAACCCCATCTAAGCTGCTTTATTTTTTTCTCAACTAAAGACCTGATATTGACCATCCAATATGGATACTCCATTCAAGTTTCCTCTCTATTTATGTTGGTTTACCTTACTATTGATACAGTTATTCAAAAAATCTGAAAGTTAGAGTGGCACATTATAGTTTCAGAGACAGTAAAGACACAGAACTATTTCTCAGAATTGTAGCCATCAAAATCTATGGTGATAGGTGGCTTTTAAATTTTTTTCTCTGTTATTTTGTATATTTTCTCACTTTCTATAGGAAATTAATGTATGTCACAAAAAACATCATTTGCTGAAAACTGCAAGGATTTCAAAAAGTGCTATAGCATTATATCAGCTTGACTGCTAACTTCGTGGAATATGAAGAAAACATAAATAAAATTACTATTTTAAAACAAGCAGCCTTAAATAAATTAATGTCTTATGCTTGTAACCTAGAAACAAAACAAAACTTTTAATGAATGTAGGGTAAGCCTTGACATGGGAATTATTTCTGACAAATTTGATCATGTTTTGCTTGATTATAAGATTACTTAGCTTAGCAATAAAATCTGAGATGCCTTTATTTAATTTTAAAGGTTTCTTCCTCCCCCATCCCCCACACTCAAATTTTTTTTGTTTAAAATGACAAAAAAGTTATTTTTATCCAACAAAGCTCTCCAAATTTAACACATCAGAGGTCCAATTTCAAAAGTCTATATATATATATATTCAATTTTTTTTTCTTTATAATATATCACATGCCCATCCTATCTATCTCAGCTCCTAGAAATACAATAACAGCATGCTGCACTTTTTCTGCCAGGAAAATTGCATAGCATAAGAAGGAAAAAAATTCAGATCAACTTCAATTTTTTCGTTGAGAAATATGTAATGTGAAATTGGCAAGGCAGCAGTGAGGAAAACTATGGGGATATTGAGGAAGTAGGCCAGCAAAGAAAAGTATGTGTACCTCCTACAGCTGGGGAAAGGGTCAGGTAGAATACAAAGTGGGCAGAAAAAGATCAAAAGCCAAAAAGCAATTAACCCCTTGGCACTGGGAATTGGGATTTCCTGACACCAACTGCTAATACTGGCCTTAGGGGGTTAAAGGATCAAATAATAAGCCAAGTCCTGAAATAAAAGCTGTCATTTTAGGCAGTAAGGGAAGATATTTCAAGTACATTCTGGGCTGCCATACTAGCATGGTACAAGGGGAAAGGCATGGAGGAGAAACACATGGAAAGATAAATGGCAAAAAATAGTTATCCAGATTTGGACTCAAACAGATTTCAACAAATCTTTTTTTCCCCTTTTCTTTCTGAATTAAACACAGCTTTGTCCTATATATCTGTGACCTCACCGAGATCTTTTCTGATACTCAGGGAGATTTAAAATCCATTTTTTGAGCAAGTTCCCTCTCATTTCATGACTAACTTCTGAACATTGTCTATACTAGCTGTAGGTGGCTTACTTAATTGCCTCAAACATTATGGTTCTTGTATTTCCACCTTCACAGAAGACGGGAAAAAAAAAAAAAACAGAAACAAAAAATGGGGAAAAAAAGAAGGAAAGTGACAACAGAGGAATTCCATAACAAAAAACACCAACAATTGATAGTCAACCAGTTGTTGAAATCACACAAATCTAACAGCAATAAATCTATGAGAGTAATGGTAGAGGGGTTGTTTGGGGTTTTTTTCTGTTTTATAAAACTATTTATTTCAGGACATCTCAGGAATTACACTTATTAACTGCTTAAAAAGTTACTAATTAACAGCTTTAACTCACTCTTTTGTATAAAAGATTACTGGACTTTTACACCAATTGATGATTTTTGAACAGAAGATGAAGCTGATTGGTTTTCTTCTGTGCAGACCAAGCACTTAGAAGTTACATGTTATATAAATGCTGACCTTATCACAAAACTTCAGTAGGTGAAAATATTCTAGCCCTAGTGAAATCAGTGAAACTTCATTTATTCCCACTAGCTACAAATCCAACATGGTGGCATTTTGAAATTTGCAACATTTTTCAATGGTATTTAAGCTCTTGCCACTTAGAAATATTATAGGAAAATCTTTGACATCAGCTTCAGTGTTTTGTTTGAAATTTTGTTTATAGACACAGGATTCTCTGCCAACTACCTGCCTTCATGGAGATGTAATAGAGAGTAGGGAGCCTGAGGGCAATTTTTAAATGGCACAGAATCTGCTATTCCCTTGCAGTTGCTTTTGTTTGGCCAAACCATCTGGGGGGACCATTAATAATTGCCCATAAAACAGTATCTCAGTATCTCACAAGATTTGGGTTTCAGGGAGGAGATGCCATGAACTGGGTATCACCAAGACCCAAAGGTATTGTCCCATGGTACATCCATTTGCACAGTCATGGCTTCAGTTTTAAATTGTGCTCACCGAATTCAGTGGAAACATCTCCATCATCTCCAGTGGTCCTGGGCTCTGAGAGAGAATTGGAAACAAAAACTTCTACAAGGATTAAGATCAGTGGGATAGAAAAAAAATTATAGAACAGATACAGCAAGACACAACACAAAAGTAAAAGAGTAATGAGCAGGAAAATAGTCCAAGCTGTAGAAAACTCACTGTGTTGCAGCACCAAACAAATGACAGTGAAAATGTACCTGTTACAAGCTGCTCTACCAAAAATTAGGTAGGTAGGTAGATAGATAGATTGATTGATTAAAAAGTGCTCCCAGTTGGCAAGACCAACACACCTTGCAGTTCAAAAATAAAAGCAATACATGACATGGCACTTTGCTACATAGCCTGAAAATATACAGAGTGGCACTTCATGCAAAGTTATGATGTGATTCTCTAGAACACCAATCCCAAAATAGATCCCTGATGCAAAGTACTTGCCAACAGCTTCCTCTCCCAAAGGGAGACCCAGACAGCACATTACATTCCTTTGAAGTGTTCTACACAAACATTCTCTCCATGAAACATCTAATGCAATTTGCTGCTTCCCCAAACTTCTCTAAAGAAGTCTAAAATAAATTATTTCCTGCTAGGCCAAAACAGAGATGAAAAATATGATTTTGATAAAATATTAAAGAACATTTGGATTATTATCAGGATCACACCATTCTTCACAGTATTCATTCTCCAAACCATATTTGAGAAGAAAGGAAATCCTGACCTCCTAGAAATAGAGTGACTCCTTTCAAGACTAAATAAAGTTATTAGAATATAGACCCTACCTTGAGTTACTACCAATTAACACCTTTGTTTTGAATTCAACAGAAAGCAGGGGAAGAGGATGACAAATGGAAAAGATCACACAGGAAATTATCAAATAAAGATTAAAATATATGAAACACATAATTTACAAATATGATAAGCTTATTTGAAGTTTCATCCAAATAACACAGAGCCATAACTCAGAGCCATTTTATATGGATTTACATGGATTATTTTTAAAATTTGTATTATGCAAGCATATTGGTATTCTGATAATGAAAAACAGCTTTTTGGTGAATATTCTGGGCTCAGACTACACTGCTGTAGGAAATTGCATCAACACCTTGGTACCATTATTTCAAGTCTGCACCCTTAGGGAGAGACAGTAGTGGCACGATGTAGAATTTAAATCCTGTGGACCAAAGGAACATAGGTACAAAACTGACCATAAAGCTCCATCTTGATATGCAGCATTTTGGAGATGAGTCTGGAACCTTTTCTCAAAGCATTTTTCTCTGTCTGTACATGATCTTTTCTCTTATCCCTTTATCCTAAGGAGGTTAGTGATGATAGCAGCCCTGTACTCACAGCTCCCTTCTCTTCCCTCAGAGACATTTCAAAAGCTAGTGGACCACTCCTGCCATACCATGCAAACAGGCTTGCTTCTCTCCTCAGAAGCTGCTGCTGTGAAGACAGAGCTGCATGGCATCTGCAACAGACAAAGACACCATGAAATTCATCATGACTCAGTTAAAGGATAGAAAATTTCCACCTGTGTGCTGGTGATGGCTTAAAAGGGCTCACCCAAATTCCTGGGAGAGCATGAACATGCTCTTGCACAAAAGAATTAAAAACCTTAAAGGGGAGCTGGCATGATTCTCTATCCATACTTAGTCTAATACTGACTTCTTTACTTTTTAAAAATTTTTTATGGAAATCTGAGATAGTCCTGCCAAAGTTGTCATTCTTAAACCCACTATAGCCATGATCCCTCCCCATGATTTTCAGCTTCATTCTCCACAGAATCTCAAAATCTTGCCCAATCATTCTCTTTGGAATTTCATATATACACTGTATAGGAATTAGGTAAACTGCTGCTCCTCTCATGTAATTAAGCATATATACCACTAGTGACATGATGATTAATTGAAAAAAAAACCCAAATTCAATCATAGTTTGAGATATTCCTGTCAAGTAATCTGCAAGCCTAACTCCTGCCCAATCACTTCTGTTCCCACTAAACTTTTTCTGGTTTTGACAAATTCTGCAAGCTCTCAGAGGGTTCTGATGCTGCCTGGTTAGGAAACTAGTAGCCCTAGTTAACTCTGCCAAAGATCATCTCCCCAAGGCATATTTCAAACAGAAATGTAAGTGCTTTGAACCAACTTTTGAAGGAAGGATCCTCCTTCACTACTGCCCATGATGATGTGTATTCTGGCAGGTACTCAAACCACCTCAGAATGCCACTCACTGCTACTACTGAAAGGCATTTCCTAGATCATTTTTTTTCAACTACAAGAAAGTGGGGTAAGGCCTCACGACAAGATTAATCAACTCCAGTCCACAGATGGTTAAGAAATCTTAGCTGATCAGAAAAAAACACTTTGAACTGATGATCATAGGAAAGCAATATGAATTAAATCAAAACTTGCCTTCTTATTTCCTGGGGTGGAGGGTGGGGAAGGTGGGAATTCCATTTGATGTCACAAATAAGGGTTAATGACAGACAGAAAGCTCCCAGTTTAGACCTAAGTCAGTTCCTGGTCTGGTAAAAGTATTTACCACTGTAAACTGCTCTCAACTTCTAGATGCAGTGCACAGAATCTTTTTTTTTATCACTGATAAAAAAAAAAAAAATCTCTTTCCCTGCCAGAAGCCTTCATTCCATGGCTTTTAACAGTCTATGACTCCTTCATCTGTTCAGGGTTATGAATAATTGGTAGTCATGCTGTACTTGCAAAATATTTCTCATATGTAATCATAAAATAAACAAAATATATCACCAACTTCTAATCAAGGCTGGTAGATTAGCAATTCTAAAGTTTTATTCTTGAATGAATAAACCTGTAATTGCACACTATAAGTTGGCAGGGATCCCTTAGGAAACACTGTGTGAATATACATCATAGTATTGTAATTTCATGTAATATTGTCCAAATTACATTGGTATTTCTTCAGAAAGTTCAGGGGAAAAAATAGCATCTACACATATCTGTTTCAATATACATTTCCTTTTATATGTGCTCTGTAGAAAAGATTTCTCCCCCCACAGTTATCCTTGGATTGCTGCAAAATGACAGCTATAATTATACAGGAGAACCTTCTACCTTCCCTGAAGGGCAGAAATTACAGCAGGAAACAGTCTGAAAACCAGCCAAATGCTTGTTTAAAACTGCTTGAATGCTTTGCAAGTGAGGTATTTTTCAGCTGGGGCTCTTCTTTCAGCCACACAGAACAATGGCTCATATAAATGCAAAACAGGTATGAGAAACAGGCAGCATGGTTTCCCCAATCTGAGGCTATTAACCATCTGACCCAGGTTGGCAGGATGCATCTCAAGAATGTCACCACTCCCTCCGACATAGCCCAAGGACCAGGGAACATATTGTGAAAGATAAAGGGGCAAAACAAAAAGTATAAAGTCCTCCATCCTCCTAGGAAAAGAAACACATTGCAGTAAAACCTTTAAAGTATTTTTCCCTGTTTTACACAGCCTGCTTTTTACATAAAGGAAACAGGAGGACAAAGTCCTCTCTCTCACACACAAAACCTTTGAAAAGCTGTTTGAAAAGCTTTACAATTTCAACAGAGGCTTCCTGCAGCCCTTTTAGAAGGCAAACAGAGCTTTTAAGTGGGATGTACTGATTCTTTTCAACTGGCAGATAAAATCCAAGTCTGATGGAGAGCATCTCCCACATGCACTAGTTTTGCAAGGGAAGTTAAATTTATCTCACTGATAGCATCATAAGCATGCAGTGGACAAGAAAACATATGCCAGAAAATCACCACAGTAAAATGAATACCATCAAGTCTGCAGATGTGAGCACAGCATCAGACAGATGCATTTTGGGCAAGGTTATTAACACAAACTAGTTCAGCAGTAGAACAATACAGTAATCATGCAAGCTCCTTACATGTGGATAAAGACAAGCACATGTTTATAAAGATGGCATTAAACACCTAATTCCCATCCCAAACAAAGATATTTTCCCCAGTTAGTATCTAAATTATCAGAATTTAATCTCTAATCTCAAAAAACCCAAGGAGTTACCTTGCAAGGATACAACTTTTCCTTGTGACTTCAGTTTCCCTGATTAGTTTTCATTCATGCAGTGGAAACCTGGATGTGGAGGTACAGAAAGGAACATCCCACATCTAAATACATGTAAGCATTTCAACAGCACTTGCAGCTAAGCATGTTCAGCACTGTATTCCATGTGCATAATTGCAAAAAAGCTGATTTTAGTTCATGACAAGAGGAGCTGAAAATGTTTACTCATTTTTCTTTCTTCTGGCCAGGCAGTGTGAGTCTTATAGGCTTTAAGAAAAGCACAAGTGTACCAACAATCAGGCAGAACATCTTCCAGTAGAAGGTTCTGTACTGCAAATCTGAGCTGCGACTAAGGCAAAGGTGCAACAAAACTCACTGTATCGATGAGACTTTATTGGTGTAAATTGAAACCATATATCACCAGCTCTTCATTTCAGTTAGGCTGTGCATAAACTTCAGCTCACAGGGAGAGGATCATGGTTCTTAACCATAATTAATTAATGAAAGGATGAAATTCACCAACACCTCTGTCTTTTGTACATTCATATCATTATTTAATCCAAGTTCATGCTTTCAAGCCTGTTGATTTTGCTGAAATAACATACTTTGGATGTTCAAAATGTTAGCTTCCATTCAGTTCCATGTCTCCATTCTGTAGAGTGTCTTTCACTGAAAAAACAGGTTATTTTCCTTTACTGCTCCCCATAAGAACCATGACATAAACTGAGAGGGTACCATTTGGTTACATATGCATATTTGCAACTAGAGAAAATAAAAAAAAAAAAAGAAACCCCAAAGCAATTAAAGAATATTGCATAAAGTACTTGGGAAAAATCAGTCACCTGGTCTGTGCCACTGGCATTCATGTTATTTAACACAACTGCAGGCCAGATCAGGAAATCATAAAAGGTGACAGATTAAGAGTTTTTAAATTGTCTTTAAATTCAATATTTTCAAAGAGAAAAAAAATAGACCTCATGTGCTGGTCCCAGTGGCAATTATCCAAGTTTGAAATAAAGAAATAATGAATGTATTAAAATATATCATATAAATTGATAACTCTGCTGTTTTAAACATGATTGTTTCCAACCTGTATTTCTACCTTATGTAATGCAAGTTACCTGCTGATTAATCTTTAAGACCCAATTCCAGTTTTAGCTCTGAGGGAGACATTTTTGAAGACATTTTCTTAACTTATTAAGGTAAATATGATGTATGGCATTAATCTAACAAGACACGAACTTATTTTAGGCATACAGGAAATGAAAGTCAATTTCCACATGTATCAAAAATGCATGCAGGTTAAAACTTGCACAAAATTCACCTTGGAGAAGGCTGAAAATGAGTTGTTCAGCTGATCTGGAAATATGAAATTAGACTTTGGTGAAATGTTAGAACCCTTGTTTTGAAAAATCTACAGATATAATAAAAGATGAAACATTATTAAAGCACAGCTACCATCCTTATTGGTAAGATTGCATAAGAAAGAATTCTTATGCAAGGAATCTATTTTGATCTGTAATAGGCATATACCATATCGGTTTGGGATGGTGACAGGAATTATTCTGTATAGATTCAGCACATTTTTAATTATTTTTACCTGTGAGATGATTTCAGTTGGTTGGAGCATGGTGCTGATAACATCAAGGTTGTGGGTTTGATCCCCATATGGCTCATTCACTTAAGAGTTGGACTCAATGGTACTTGCAAATCCCTTCCAATTCAGAATATTCTGAGATTTAATTTTTAATTTAATTTCTGCCTGGACTGCTTTTGAATATTCTAAAATCCAGAATATAGTAACATTACTTAACTCACCAATCTATTCTACTATTCTACAGTTGCACAATATTTCTCAATCAAGATAATATTTAAGTTTACTGAAAAATGCAACATAGTTTAACTAACCATCTTCTAACATTTCGTGGCCAAATAAGTGCCTTTTCACCTGCTTTTAGACCAAGGCCTGAAAAAGAATCCACCCATAAATATAATAAAAATCTGACCAAAAGAGACTGAAAAAATAAACCAGCACACTGAGTCACATGAAGGAAAACAACAGTACAGACTTTTGACAAGAGATGGATATTAAGACTACATTTTATTTATTACACACATTTGCAATGTGCGTCTGGTTTTTAAATCAACCAATCCACCGTTTCCACTGACTGGTTCCTACAGTCTCCCATTCCACTGGACTCTGAGAACAAATCCTTGCACTCTTGCCCTTTGCAGCAGTTCTCGCATTTACAGGGAATCTTAAGTAGCTCCTTCGTTGGAAGCACAACAAGCATTACAAATGGCACGGCAGGGCAGCACAGCACTGCCTATTCCACTGGGCACAGTGCCTCCCAGCACAGGAAATCCATTATCCTCTGCTCTGCTAGGCATGGAAGGGTCACGACTTTCTGTCATGAATCTGTGCCCTCATTGAATTCCTACTCCTGTTTCTGTACTGTGCCTGAATGACCTTTATATACAGGCATATATCGGGCAGTTCTTAAGCTCCATAATTATTTTTTTTCAATCAGAATTCTGCCAGTTTTGGTTTTTCTCCAAAGAAATATCTATCCACATTTTAGGAGTACATGAAATTATTGAAGATATGCTTAACAATTTGGGCACCTCCTTTCCTTTCTCTCCATCACAGTCATCATTGGGCAGCTGAAAACAATCACATTTCTTAGTCCATATGCACATTTTTGCAGAATTGCATAAAGAGTGATGCATTTCACTGACAAGACAGAGACATTAGTATATTTGATTAAGACAGGGAGTTAACAACCTTCAATGGAAAAGGCAATCCTGGTTTAACAAGATTACATGGCAAGGTACACAAATATTTACCGTGTAAAGGACAGGATAACAACATTGTCAGGAAGGCTCCTTCCTTTGAGCCACAGGGTTCAAGAAAGGAGCTCCTTGTGTTCCAAACACTTTCTCAGCAGCCTATGAACAGTGGGATGGAGATAGTCCCAGAGCTGGCCAATGGTTCATGTCTAAGGGTTCAGATATGCATAATCAATCCTTTCTACCTGTTAGCCAAGATGTCAGAGTTTTGGTACCTTTATTCCCACTTTGTTTACTGAGGAACTGAGAAGGATTCTCTCAAATCTGAATAGAAAGCTGGAGAGGCATGCCATCCCTGCCCCAGGGGAGATCCTGGTGAGCAGCCCACTGCCAGGAAGGAGAGCTCAGTGAGCTGTGGGCTGGCCACTCTTCATGGAGCAAGATGATTGCCTTAGAATTGTATCTCATACCTGCCAGGTGCAAGACAGCCCTGGGCTGCTGTGTTGCCATTGGCTCCTCACAGCGTAGCTGAAGCAACATCCTACTGGGATGGGGCATCCCTCCAATCCCTGCAAGGATGTGTGGGCCAGGCCAGCACAGCACCACAGTCACTGAACTCTTCAAGCATAAGAAGCTCAAAGCAGTGGGCCAGCAACACAACCATTTATATTCTTGATGACTTTCAGATTAAAAGTTTGCTAAACCATTGGTTGTCCTCATTTTTATGCTCTTCTGCTTATCCCATTTGCCAGTTTTGCTTGTGTCTTCAGTGGGATGAGGTGGGAATTGCCATATATCAGATTAACACATCTATACACCAAAACCCAGCCAGAACCAGTCAAACCCCTACTTTGGATCTCAATGGGGCATTTTTCATGTACAAGTTAATTAAGCTATTCATTGAGTTAATGTTACATTAAAAAAAGACAAAAGCAATTTTGATGTAACTACTAACAGAATAAATGATCAAATACAGGAATGTGGTGGTAGACCTCTGGTAAACCCAAAAAGCTTCAAAGACAATATTCAAAACGAAATTTGATTAAAAGTCTGCACCAATACTGATTCACAAAGTGAAGTGAGCTTATTTACATACTTTCTTAAGCACTTCCTGCTACAATTTACTTATGTATGAAACTACCTGTAGTCCAGAAAAGTGTCTTTTTACTGATTAAGCAAAGCTTCAAAGTAACTTACAATGAACATAATCTGATTACATGAATATTAGTAATAAACTTTATATGTTCATCCTACCAAATTTCATCCCAGTTTTTATGTTTAAACACGCCCCTATACAGTTGAAACTCAATTCATCTCCAAGGAGAAGGAGGCACCTGAAGGATGTATCTGTAGCTAGCATTTTGGCTTTGCAATGAGACCACAGCTGGATGCCAAATGGGCTCAAAACCATAGGCCAGGTGGATGGGCCCTGAACACTCTGAACTAGCAGGCGTCATCCCCACCCATGGCGATAGAGTTGGAGGCTTCCTGCCTGAAAATACAATACATTCAACACTCATTGGAAGTAAAAGAATGTCAAGTATACTTGTTTCATCTCTATTTATTATAAAGGCTATTCAGCATATTTTTGTAAGCCAAAACTAAACTCTGCATATCCAGATAAGTGGCATTCCCATTGTTTTGTCTAGGTATTTATGAAGGTGCGTGTCCCCAGCTGATCTCAACTATGATCACGGAGGGAATTAAGAGTTGTAAATTCCCAATTTTGTGCTTAAACATACTGTTTTACTTAATGGGAAACCACTTTCTGAATTTAATGTAGAATCTCTGCAAAGTGCTCATTTTTCCCCCAGCTTTTCAAATCTTCTCTGACTATGGCAAGTGAGAGACTCAGAAAGAATTTTCAGTAAGTGGTATCAAGTGGGCCCAAAATACCCATTGACCTTGAAAGCAGAAAATGGAAACAGTCACTTCAAATTATGTAATTTGTATTCTCTAGTAGTGTCAGAGTGAATATTATCTAGCTAATCTGTAGAACTCTCAAACCATTATAATTTACTCTATGAAACAGATCATTGCCAGAAGAACTGGCAATATTGGAGAAGTACTCTTTACTCAGCTTTTATATAACAGTCAGGAGATTTCTCATGTTCTCAGGGATGTAACCACCACAAATATTCTGGGGGTAAAGACACAACTTATACTGTTTCCACAGATCACAATACAAAAACACCTCCAGACAGTGAGTGACAGAAATTTAAGGACGGTGAAGGTTTGTTCAAAAAACCTCTGGAATTTCAAAATATGAGGGCATTCAAGACCTAAGTAGGACAAAAAAATCAGGGACAAGTCATTAATTTACACTTTACACTACCAAATCACAATAATAAATTTAATGGGTCAAAACAGCAAACTAAAAATCCTTCCCTAAGCACAGATCAGCAGCACTGGAAACTTGTTATAGACAAATGGAAGGAATAATTTAATTTATTGAAGACAATAGTGGTATGAAAAAGAAAAATCCACCACCACCACCACCATCCACCCTACCCTGGAAATTCAAAGTTCATATTTTCTAAGTCTATGTTAGAGGCCATGAGCACTTACTACCAGCAACAGTCTTGGAATGTAATCCTTCCTCTACCTCTATGAGGAGTATTGAACATATCCCTGTGTTAGTATGGCAACAAATATTTGCTTCATGTAGTTTCCAAACTGGATATGAATATTTTAAAATAAATTATTTCATCCTTACAATGCAAGCTAGGCTTTCACCTTTCACACAAAGCCCCTTTTCTTCTCCCTCTCTCCTAGTACAAATCTATTTCTACAAAGTAATCATATTAGCATTAGCACTTCTCCCAGCCTAAACAAGACAGGTTTTCACCTGCTCTCAGAGAATCAGCTCTCCCCTTCCTAGAAAGCACTGGCAGCACAGCCATCCTCCCTTCCCAGTGGAAATGGCTTTGCAGTGTTAATGTGGCACAGAAGGCAGCACATCCAGGGAATACACAGGCCATACTTCACAGATGGATATCTGGATCTAATGAAATAAGCGTCATGGATACTGTCAGCTGCAAAGCACAAATTATAAGAATAACAGGGATGATAATAACTCCAGCATCTACCTACAAATGTTGCTGTAAGTAGCAATATCCAGATGCTACAAATTCTAGGGCAAGCATTCAAACTATTCTAATATAAATTCCTAAACTTCTTCAATTAAAATATCTGATCTGAGGTCAAATTCCTCAAGACTTCTAGCTGACACTATTAATTTTAAATTATGACCACAAATATCTCTTCATTTGAAAAAAGCAAATTCTCAACTTCCTACTAAAGCTATATATAATAGTGTCAAAAATGTTAACATAGCCATGCTAATGACAGATCAGAGATTCAATTCAGTATAAAGAAACACCAGTTGCTTACCTTCTGAGATGTGATAAACTGTGCAACTAAAGATGCTCCACACAAAATGATTCCACTATGTAATGAAAATATTATCACATTGAAAAATTATGAAAATAATTTACAACCAAGTTGGCTTGGTAATAAACCATATGACACGCATCACCTGTGACGAAAGAAACTCTTGGTATTTCACAGAATTCATACTCTTGTTTATAGGAAATTCTCAGAAGAGGTAGAGGAAAACAGAGTACACAGAGTTCTAATAAAATATATTGAAAATATTTCTACAGTAATTAATTTCTGCCTATGTACCAGTTGCTGCTATGATCATAATGTCATGATTTATTCTATTACTTTCAGTTCTACTGTGTTAGAGTAGTAAATTTGAAGTATCCTCTGCTTTTTAGACAGAGAAAAGGCTATATTATTACTGCTGTAGATTCTGGCTTAAAGGATGATTGTTACAAAGAATATTTGATCTGGGGAAATATAAGGAAAGGAGATGAATAATGCAAACACAGGGACTAAGAAATGCTCAGGCAGAAGAAAGGCTTTGGGTTCTGCACACTAGTATGCAATACAGACTGGGAAATAAGTTGGAGAGAGAGGGCTATACTGGCTCATAAAGTCCAGGCTGTTCCCATCAAGCAGACATGACTCTCTCACAAAGTTTAAAAATCTACTTACATTTTAGTGGCTCCTTTGTCAATAGAGGGAGAGCACAAATTTTGAGATGTAGTTTAAGGTGCTAAATTCCTCCAATCCTGTAAGCATATTTTAAATATTTCCTTTCATAGTTAGCTCCTAAAACAGTGCTACTCCCAGATATCCTGCATTTCTTACAAAGCACTTTCTTTATGCCAACACTTCTATTTTTTTCCAGTGTAATGGTGGCTAGTACATTGGAGCAATATTTCTTATACATAAATAGAAATAAGTGTCTGGGTTTCTTCCCAGGTAATATTGTACCTTGCTAAATTCATCACATTTAGCTGTCAAAATGACAGCAGCTGCAAATGTCCCTCAACTATATGCTGAGATGTCTTGAATATGAATAAAAACAACTAAACTCCTACATTTTAGCAGATGTAAACAAAGTAATGTATATTTAATGCAACACATTTGCAAAAACATTCAACTCATTTAGGGTCTCTAGACAGAGGTCCACAAAAGCCTTAGTCCAGCTGCCAAATCTAATCCAAGATCTACCTTTTGCAGACAACTCCTCCTCAGATATTGTTGAATGCATATTTGGGTGCAAGTTTTGCTTTTGTGTTATTTAAAATCTAGATTGATGTTTGGATGTGGGAAAATGCAGACATTTCATAGCCTTTTATAAGCAAAGTGCTATTGACCACAAATAGCCCAAGCATATGACTACAGGAATTTTCCTTGCATATATTTTCTTCAAAGCAAAACAATCTTATGGCTGTTCATTAAAAATTACTTAGCTTTACCACCTCTTTATATTCTGCCCACATCCCTTCCTTTTTTGACTAAGGCAGATTTATGAAGGAGCATAAAAGCATGGGCTTGACTTTAAAAAAATATGTAAGCAATTGCTGGTGAAAACATGCTGGGAACAATATATGGTTTTAGAAGACTTTGAAAACAATTATTTGAGCACATTTCTTTGCATCCCAAATAGTTTCTGTAGAACTCATGTCACATCAGAGGTGTGCCTCGGTGGACCTACTAATTCATCAAATAGATTTTAAAATCCAGTCAAATTAAACTAAGCAGCTTGGGCCCTTAGGGACACATGGCAGTAAATGAAATACTTAACAATGAATGAAAGAGATAATAGCCATCACAAGACTACATTATTCTTAGACACATGTATATAACACACAGAAAAGAAAATGCCTTGTGCAGTATGAATAGTAAATTACAACCTTAATAGATAAACTGATATAACAATGTCAGCTGAAAGGTCTTCATTTCAGAAATGACAACAAAAAAAATCTTTTAAATGGGAAGAAAATGTGGTTTTAAATATCTATTTTGACCATCAAAATATGTCATTGTGATGTAACAAAAAAAAACAGAAAAGTAGATGGCTTAAAAATTATACCCCAAGCATTGACTTTAAAAGTATATTTGCCTCCATGGGTTACCATAAACCTCACTGAGATCAGTGGGAATAGCTCAGAAAGGCCCAAGCTGTTTACAGGTGATGACAATTTCAGGAGTTTGATATAAATAACAGCAGGAACCAGCACCTGCAACCACTCAGTGGCAATTTGATATTATCTACAAAAGGTGTAGCTTTAATGCACAGTAATAGATTAATGTCACTATCTCACAGCATAGAGCAAGTGAAAATATTAATGTCAGGATAAATGTAGTTTCAGAAATTGCTGACATTTGAAAAATAAACTACTTGACACTTGAACTCCTGAGTTAGTTTTACAATTTATATGAGGTGTCTAGAGCAGATGCACAGTTTATTAAAATGAATGTGCTATAACAAATCAAAGATTAAACCAATTCTGCAGATATTATCATTGAATTAAAACTCAAAATGTTCATCTACTGCACAATCTGAGTGGCTGTCATGTAAATTACCTGGTTTAAAGCAAAATCAAGCAATAACTGTCTGCAATTTGCAAGGAGGAACATTATGACATCAGATACATTTTGCAAAAGAAGCCCCTTGACTTTTGGGCTCTTCTCTCAGTTACCAGATGGGCTGGGATTTAACATTGGTGTGATGGCAAAGGAACTGGGCCAATAAGGAATAAAAAAGTACAATGGTTACAGCAAGATATATGTATGACTGACCCAAATTCACAGAAAGCTCTCATGACTAACAGCATAACCATTTCCAGCATCCAGCAGGAGCACAAGCAGATATTTTTCTGTGTTTTTTCAGGGGTTTCTCTTTTTAACCTTTTTCTCTGAAGACTACAAAAACAATTGGGTTTGAAATTAAATGACTGTTTTAATTACTTTTATTTTTTAATGATACAGATATACTCTCTCACTTGGCTTATATTTTAGAATTTTTCATTCATTATTTTATTACTATTGGTCCCTTAAGATTGTCATATTGAGTTTTCCTAGTCTCTGAAGTAATGAATTTTGTAATTAAATCTTGGTTAAAGGTAGTTCACAGCCAAATGGTGCTCATTTCTTCCAAGCATCTGGTTGCCAATTCAACTTTTAGTCTGCTGGCTTTGATAATACTTTGACCCTGATCAAAGAACTTTTTAATAGAGCTCTGCATGGCTATTTATATGAGAAGATAAGAAATGAAGAATAAAACTACAGAAAAAGCTTACTAGGAACTAAAATGATGATGGGTTTTACCCTTACTCTCCCCAGCTTCTGAGTAATCACAAGGATACAGAAGTGAAAACAGGTGGAGTTCGCTAAAATGCCTGTTCATTGTCCCAAAGGGACTACCAATTACATTAACAGTTCAATCCTGTTCCCCTCAGTCCCATGGAAATCAGAGGCAGTTACAAGGAAAGCAGAACTCACCCTACCTGGCAGATATCCTAACAGAGCTAGAATGGGAATACCTAAATTTAGTGAGAGCCTACTGTGCAGGTGCTGAGGAGCAATTACCACGAGAGATGAACTTGTGTCATGATGCGCTTGAAACTCTTTCAGCTGCCATGGAATCTCAATCCCACTGCTACTTAGGCAAAAGTACATCAGGACAGAGGTGTAAGGAAGGAGAAGGGGCAGAGATTGCTCCGTAAAACAGAATCCAAGGAGGTCTGCTAAGAACTGCCACAGGGAAATAGCTGATCTCAGTCAGCTTCACAGACAGAGCAAGTGGCCTGTGAGAGCAAAGCTCTTGTTGGAAGAAAGGGTTTCTCCAAAAAAGGACAGCACATTGAACATTCACATCACATTCTGTTTCCTTGCTAAAGGCACATCTATTTTCATAATTGTATAAGCAGCAGAGTGATACCGCAAACTGAAACAATCCTCAGTCACCTAACAGAAAAGAATCAATCCACCCATGCGCTCCTCCCACCACTGACAGCACTGACTGCAGAAACTCCACTCTGAACCAGCAGGAATATACCTATAGTGGAAAATATGATATCCTTGGACAGCTAATCTTATAATCTACACTGTTATAGGTGTTTGCAGCATTGTCAGAATGGCTCTCATGGGGGCTTTGGTTTAGTTTGTTTGTTTGGGTGTTTAATCTTTATTTGAAGAAGCCTTTTGAGATCGATTTTTAAGGGATTGCAGTTTGACAAATACTCCATCTGAATATGAGTTTCAGGTATATACAAACACATGGACATCATTCCTTCCTCAGTTTGAGCTTTGCTATTCCTGTCTTTTCAATTCCTAAATTGTCTCAAACACAGTGATACTGAGAAATAGGAGTTAAATAAACTATGTCCTCCCCCTGCCAAAATAAATAAGACCCAAAACCCAAGCAGCTTTAGGAGAAAGGTTTTCAAGAGGTAATTTGGTAGTTCTGGCTAATTAAGGTGCAGTAGTTGTGCTTTCCAACCTTGGAGGAGTTACAGCACTGTCAGTGGGATATTGCTGCAAGCCCACAAGTACCTATCTTTCAGGATTAGCTAAATAGCAAATCATGCTGAGTGCCTCTGGTATCTGGAACTGCCTTGCAATGGCACTGTACCAACACTTCTAATACATTTCATTACAGGCACAAAAAACTACACTATGTGTATACATTATACTCTTTCAATATTCCCAAGGTACTCTGTCCACTTCCAAGTGTGTTTGTCTTTTTAATAATTCCAGTATTTCTGTAAGGACTAAACAATCTTGAAATAGCAAAGACACTAACAAACTAAAAACAGGGCTCTACCCATAAAAAAACAGCCTACATTATTTGGAGAATCAAACCATAGCTAATTAAAGTACAGTAATTTCACAATTATAAGCCACACCTGCTTATAAGCCGCAC